>JAJJWW010019179.1:0-11323 GCA_023531295.1 Papaver armeniacum | reverse complement strand
CGGATCTTAGAGCCTAGCCCAAATGAAGCTTCATTATGACCGAGGACTTCAGCAGCAAGAATGAAGCCGTACGTTGCTTAAACCGGATCGCAACTTGGAGGAATGAAGCTTCATCGCTTGGCGAAACTTGCAAATTGCAAGATGAGGCTTCACGTGCTTGGCCAAACCTGCAAATTGCAAGAGTGAAGCTTCACTCATCTGGGGACTTACACAATTGGCGCATGAGGATGAGGCAACTGATGCCAAACCAACTATTTTTCCCAACCAACGTCCCTTCCCTATATGTCTTATTCGCATTTCTACAAATAGGATTAGGGAAAAAATCATTCATCAACTCCCCGAGGCCGGATCTTGCCGAGGCCTAGCCCAAATGAAGCTTCATTATGGCCGAGGGACTTCCAACTTGTAAGAATGAAGCTTCATCGTGCTAAGCCGGATCGCAACTTGGAGGAATGAAGCTTCACTCCTTGGCCAAACTTGCAAATTGCAAGATGAGGCTTCACGTGCATGGCCAAACCTGCAAATTGCAAGAGTGAAGCTTCACTCAGGTGGGGACTTACACCATGGGCGCATGAGGATGAGCCAACTGATGCCAAACCAACTATTTTTCCCAACCAACGTCCCTTCCCTATATATGTCTTATTCGCATTTCTACAAATAGGATTAGGGGAGGAAAAATCATTCATCAACTCCCAGGGCCGGATCTTGCTAGAGGCTAGCTGAGTGAAGCTTCATTATGACCGAGGGACTTCCAACTTGTAAGAATGAAGCTTCATCGTGCTAGGCCGGATCGCAACTTGGAGGAATGAAGCTTCACTCGCTTGGCCAAACTTGCAAATTGCAAGATGAGGCTTCACGTGCTTGGCCAAACATGCAAATTGCAAGAGTGAAGCTTCACTCAGATGGGGACTTACACAATTGGCGCATGAGGATGACCAGCGATGCCAAACCAACTATTTTCCCAACCAACGTCCCTTCCCTATATATGTCTTATTCGCATTTCTACAAATAGGATTAGGGGAGGAAAAATCATTCATCAACTCCCCGAGGCCGGATCTTGCCGAGGCCTAGCCCAAATGAAGCTTCATTATGACCGAGGGACTTCAAACTTGTAAGAATGAAGCTTCATCGTGCTAGGCCGGATCGCAACTTGGAGGAATGAAGCTTCACTCGCTTGGCCAAACTTGCAAATTGCAAGATGAGGCTTCACGTGCTTGGCCAAACCTGCAAATTGCAAGAGTGAAGCTTCACTCAGTTGGCGCATGAGGATGAGCCAACTGATGCCAAACCAACTATTTTTCCCAACCAACGTCCCTTCCCTATATATGTCTTATTCGCATTTCTACAAATAGGATTAGGGGAGGAAAAATCATTCATCAACTCCCCGAGGCCGGATCTTGCCGAGGCCTTCAACTTGTAAGAATGAAGCTTCATCGTGCTAGGCCGGATCGCAACTTGGAGGAATGAAGCTTCACTCGCTTGGCCAAACTTGCAAATTGCAAGATGAGGCTTCACGTGCTTAGCCAAACCTGCAAATTGCAAGAGTGAAGCTTCACTCAGCTGGGGACTTACACAATTGGCGCATGAGGATGAGCCAACTGATGCCAAACCAACTATTTTTTCCCAACCAACGTCCCTTCCCTATATATGTCTTATTCGCATTTCTACAAATAGGATTAGGGGAGGAAAAATCATTCATCAACTCCCCGAGGCCGGATCTTGCCGAGGCCTAGCCCAAATGAAGCTTCATTATGACCGAGGGACTTCCAACTTGTAAGAATGAAGCTTCATCGTGCTAGGCCGGATCGCAACTTGGAGGAATGAAGCTTCACTCGCTTGGCCAAACTTGCAAATTGCAAGATGAGGCTTCACGTGCTTAGCCAAACCTGCAAATTGCAAGAGTGAAGCTTCACTCAGCTGAGGACTTACACAATTGGCGCATGAGGATGAGCCAACTGATGCCAAACCAACTATTTTTCCCAACCAACGTCCCTTCCCTATATATGTCTTATTCGCATTTCTACAAATAGGATTAGGGGAGGAAAAATCATTCATCAACTCCCCGAGGCCGGATCTTGCCGAGGCCTAGCCCAAATGAAGCTTCATTATGACCGAGGGACTTCCAACTTGTAAGAATGAAGCTTCATCGTGCTAGGCCGGATCGCAACTTGGAGGAATGAAGCTTCACTCGCTTGGCCAAACTTGCAAATTGCAAGATGAGGCTTCACGTGCTTGGCCAAACCTGCAAATTGCAAGAGTGAAGCTTCACTCAGCTGGGGACTTACACAATTGGCGCATGAGGATGAGCCAACTGATGCCAAACCAACTATTTTTCCCAACCAACGTCCCTTCCCTATATATGTCTTATTCGCATTTCTACAAATAGGATTAGGGGAGGAAAAATCATTCATCAACTCCCCGAGGCCGGATCTTGCCGAGGCCTAGCCCAAATGAAGCTTCATTATGACCGGGGACTTCCAACTTGTAAGAATGAAGCTTCATCGTGCTAGGCCGGATCGCAACTTGGAGGAATGAAGCTTCACTCGCTTGGCCAAACTTGCAAATTGCAAGATGAGGCTTCACGTGCTTGGCCAAACCTGCAAATTGCAAGAGTGAAGCTTCACTCAGCTGAGGACTTACACAATTGGCGCATGAGGATGAGCCAACTGATGCCAAACCAACTATTTTTCCCAACCAACGTCCCTTCCCTATATATGTCTTATTCGCATTTCTACAAATAGGATTAGGGGAGGAAAAATCATTCATCAACTCCCCGAGGCCGGATCTTGCCGAGGCCTAGCCCAAATGAAGCTTCATTATGACCGGGGACTTCCAACTTGTAAGAATGAAGCTTCATCGTGCTAGGCCGGATCGCAACTTGGAGGAATGAAGCTTCACTCGCTTGGCCAAACTTGCAAATTGCAAGATGAGGCTTCACGTGCTTGGCCAAACCTGCAAATTGCAAGAGTGAAGCTTCACTCAGCTGGGGACTTACACAATTGGCGCATGAGGATGAGCCAATTGATGCCAAACCAACTATTTTTCCCAACCAACGTCCCTTCCCTATATATGTCTTATTCGCATTTCTACAAATAGGATTAGGGGAGGAAAAATCATTCATCAACTCCCCGAGGCCGGATCTTGCCGAGGCCTAGCCCAAATGAAGCTTCATTATGACCGAGGACTTCCAACTTGTAAGAATGAAGCTTCATCGTGCTAGGCCGGATCGCAACTTGGAGGAATGAAGCTTCACTCGCTTGGCCAAACTTGCAAATTGCAAGATGAGGCTTCACGTGCTTGGCCAAACCTGCAAATTGCAAGAGTGAAGCTTCACTCAGCTGGGGACTTACACAATTGGCGCATGAGGATGAGCCAACTGATGCCAAACCAACTATTTTTCCCAACCAACGTCCCTTCCCTATATATGTCTTATTCGCATTTCTACAAATAGGATTAGGGGAGGAAAAATCATTCATCAACTCCCCGAGGCCGGATCTTGCCGAGGCCTAGCCCAAATGAAGCTTCATTATGACCGAGGGACTTCCAACTTGTAAGAATGAAGCTTCATCGTGCTAGGCCGGATCGCAACTTGGAGGAATGAAGCTTCACTCGCTTGGCCAAACTTGCAAATTGCAAGATGAGGCTTCACGTGCTTGGCCAAACCTGCAAATTGCAAGAGTGAAGCTTCACTCAGCTGGGGACTTACACAATTGGCGCATGAGGATGAGCCAATTGATGCCAAACCAACTATTTTTCCCAACCAACGTCCCTTCCCTATATATGTCTTATTCGCATTTCTACAAATAGGATTAGGGGAGGAAAAATCATTCATCAACTCCCGAGGCCGGATCTTGCCGAGGCCTAGCCCAAATGAAGCTTCATTATGACCGAGGGACTTCCAACTTGTAAGAATGAAGCTTCATCGTGCTAGGCCGGATCGCAACTTGGAGGAATGAAGCTTCACTCGCTTGGCCAAACTTGCAAATTGCAAGATGAGGCTTCACGTGCTTGGCCAAACCTGCAAATTGCAAGAGTGAAGCTTCACTCAGCTGGGGACTTACACAATTGGCGCATGAGGATGAGCCAACTGATGCCAAACCAACTATTTTTCCCAACCAACGTCCCTTCCCTATATATGTCTTATTCGCATTTCTACAAATAGGATTAGGGAGGAAAAAACATTCATCAACTCCCCGAGGCTGGCTGAGCATTCGATCCGTCAAGTGTCTAGTGTTGCATTTCGAGTATGACCAAGCAATTTTTGGCTTCAAAATTGGTCCAAATGTGTTGCCATGGGCTTCCAACGAGTTTTGGGACATATTGTTTATCCGTCCGTCTCGTGCTCGGCTCGGTGGAATGGTAACACCTTTCGCCTTATGGCTGAATGGGAAAGGCAGGGAAGAGGCGAGTGTTCTCCTACTCCTTGGTCGACCTACGACCCTTCTCAAGCGAGCGACTACACCTCTGCCGCTTTGTCGGCAACTATCGAAGCTGGATCGCTACCAATGGTGATCTTGTCGGCTTTGTTGCTAGTCCTCATCGCAATAAGATTCCAGATTGGGGGTTTTAAGAAATTTATGTTGGATGAGGACCCTGAGGGGGGGAACGACTTCTAACAAGCATGCCCGATATACTAGCGATGCCGCCTGGGATCGGGTTCCTTTCGCTATTTGTGGTCCTCTTTTAAGTGGCAAATTTCCACCTCCCGCCGAGCCTTATCCCTTCTGGGTAGTTAATGCTGATCGGGTAAGTTATTTCATCTGCTTAATTGGTCGGCCCGGGTAACCAGTTGAGGTAATGTTTTAATCGTCCGTATTTTTGCGACTTAAGTCCCGGAGTAGTCAACCTAGGGTTCCAACCCGGTCGGAAGAGGGATAGAGGTCCTAGCGCGAGGAGTCGAGGAGGAGACATGGAAGGTAATAAATATACTGCTCTATTCTCAGTACATGTACTTGCACCTATTTGTTGCCTTGAATGGATCTGACGATGACTCGTGTGCAGAAGTCGAGAGCTGATAAAGGAGAGGTAGTAGGTGCTTCGGCGAAAGATGGTGAGGATCCCGATGATCGGCTACCCTTATCTCATTTCCTGAGGAAGTTGCCTCGTAAAACCTTCCGATATTTCATCTACCATTGTAGGTGGTAATCCCGATGGAGAGGGTAAAGAGTCAAAGGGCGACTGAGTCCGCCTCAAGGAAAACATGCCCTGACGAGCCTACTAGGTCATCTGTCGGTAAAGGTGTTGCCATAACCGATGTATTTTTTTGTGATGTCTGATGATGACGATGACGAGGAAATCTTTGGTATGGAGGATGAATTTGATGTCTTGGGCGGGGGGGAAGAGCCGAAGCAGATAGAGGAATATTCTGGCGGAAAAAATGTTGTTCCTGGGAACGAGTTGTTGGAGAATCTGCCCCATGTTTCCTACCCCGAGTTCGAGTGGGAATACCTTCTTCACCTTCTCTGGCCCAGTGTGTAATTCATTGAGGGCTCTTACTCTCTCGATTTTAGTACCTATACCGCCGAGGAAATGATCAATGTTGTGCCCCTTTATGCTGCCGGTTTAAAGGACACCTTTAACCTTATGGTGAGTCGTCTTTCCTAAACTGCGTATTTTTGATGGGGAGTGGTTATTGATGTCGTGAAAGGTAATTTCCTCAGGCTACCAATAGAAAACTGTTGGAGGCTGCTATTCGGCGAAGGATTTAGCGGAGATGGAGAGTCTTCGTGCCCGGCTGTAGGCAGAGCGAGAACGAGCCCTAGGATTGGAGAAGCAGCCTAGCCGAAGCCAAAGGTACTTGTTCAAAACTTTAGTATCTATGATTGATCATGTAGTGCCAATATCTTGAGTTTAGTAGTGCCTTCCTAGCCGAGATATCTAGTATAGATGCAGACGCTGCTTCGGAGTATCGCCTGATGAAGAGAAAGTTGAACATTGAGCTAGACCATGTCGATAACCTTCGCCAATTTTTTTTCAATAAGTATGATAAGATAGATCGTCTGGATGCCGAGATCGAACGTCTTAGAGCCGAGATACTTCGCTATCAGAGATTTGAGTATGTGCCCGAGGAGATAGACAATCTTCGGGCGAGCCTCTCTCGGGTTCAGGGAATTGCCGCCGACAAAGGGTTATTAGCCGATAACTTGGAAAGTCAGTGTGATAGGTTGAGACTTCAGATCAGAGATTTTCACATCGATCGCAAGCGGATCTTGAAGGAAAAGGATGCCGCTGAGGGGTCTAACCAAGAATTAAGAGAGAGGCTTCGAAGATTCGATCAGGTATCCCAAGATTTAGAGTAGACTCGAGTTCAGTTGTCGGGTCTTCAATTATCACATGATCGACAGAGGGCTAGTTTGAGTGATCATAAGAAATATTGCTCCCACCAATGAGTTCAACGAGCAACGTCATAACGAGTGAACTTCGAAAATTTCTTCCCTTGAGTGTAGTTTACTTAAATCCGAGGAAACCGTTAAAGTAGTTTTACCCTTGCTTGAAGGTGTTTCCCCATGTGTTATATTGCTTCCATGCCTCTTCTAATACTGATATATTGTTGTCCCGTGACTGACCAGTTCTTTGTATTTACAGTCGAGCAAGGGAAGGTGGAGTCTCCGGAGAAGGAAGCTACTTGACTAAAGGCGAGTGAGGCTCGGTTGATCGGGAAGGTTGCTATCGCTGAAGCCGCTTCCGCTCAATTGACTCTTCAACTTGCTGCGAGAAAGAGAAGTATAATGAGCTCGTTGTGAAGGTCAAGGAGGGTGTGAAGGCGTATATCGAGAAGAAGCGAGCGATCTTGCCGCTAAGAAGGTGAGCTCGGGGTCGATTCCGCCGAACGAATAGTTAGACTTTTTGTAGTGTTGCACCACTAGTATGCCCTTTGCACTGTGCTGTAATTCGTTTGAACACCTTCATTTTTTCGAACATCTTTCTTTTATGGGGTGCTGCGTCGCCAGTCGGTTGTTTTATCGTTCCTTGACATTTTCGTTTGTGTTACTTGGATCATGCCTTGTTGTTCGTTTATGGTAGACTCATTATTCCCTGCATTAAAATGTTTAATTAGTTAGCATAAATTCCTTTTACGTCCGAACACACTCAACAGGGAGGGTCATCGGGCCCAATGCCATGTCCCGATTGAGGTATCTCATCACTGTCATTTTGATCTAGTGGTAAGGTATTTAGTCATTCCTAAATTCTATGTCTCGACATCCCCAGGGTAGTTATCAATCAACTAGACTGGGCAAGTGATTTCGGCCACTTGTGATGGGAGCAATGTTGTATGCTCGATTGTCAAGTACTCATGCCTTGACAATCGGTCACTGGTTTCCAACCACCAGGACCCTTAAGCTACCTCGGCACTTGCACACTGCCACTGCCCCGATTTCTTGTGTATTCCTAGTAATTGATCTTCCCTAATCCATATTTTATGTATTACTGTGAGGCTCCGTAATGTGTCTTATGTTGAGCACTAAACGACCAAGTTGATTATATTATGATTAGATTTGTTGTTGTTCAGTAAGGTACTTTATGACGAGCATTTTTGAACTAATTTAATCATCTTGTTTGATTATTTAGTTATAACTCCATTAGTCTTCTTATGTTTGAGCGTTTTGATTGGGTTGATTGTTTTCATGATTAACTTAGTCATTGCTCCATAGATTCTCTTATGTCGAGTATGACCAATTAAATTGATTACTTTTGTGACTAGTTTGGTTGTGTATTTCGATTAGATTAATTATGGGTTCTATTGTGATTAATCTAATTGAGTATTTTTGAGTCTCCATAAGTTCACTTGTGTTGAGCATTATCGATTAAATTAATCATGAAGTTCTTGTGGTTAATTTAATTGAGTATTTTGGATTCAAATTCATACTTGTATGTGATTTGTTATGTCCAAAGAAATCCTTCTTTTCTTTCGAAATTAAGGTCGCTCTTGTTGTTCTTTCGGAATGACATATTGTGGAGAAAGTGGGAGAAGGAGCATATAAGATATTGAAACCAGATGGAACCCTAGAACCTCAACCATGGAACGTTCGACGCCTTAAGTTATACCACCCATGAGAGGTGTGTAAGCAGGTATGATACTTTGTCATTCATTTCCGTAAAAATCCACGAGGGGTAGGGAATCTGACATCTCGCGACTAATGGTCATTCGTACTCTGGGACGACAGGTAGTGTGCAAGTGCCGAGGTGAATTACACTCGAATGGACATTCGTACTCAGGGCGACGGCAGTGTGCAAGTGCCGAGGTGTCTTACACTCGAATGGACATTCGTACTCGGGGTGACGTGAGTGTGCAAGTGCCGAGGTGTCTTACACTCGACTGGTCTATTTTTCATCACCATTTGCACAATGACAAACAATAGACATAATCCTTGAAAAAAAAGATTTTAACCTATCTTTCGTCAATAATTGACAATATAGGCTTAACTTTTGTATTTGTCAAAAGTCCATTCATTCCTTTATCAACATATAAATATCGACTTATGAAAGACTTTACTTTTGACAAGATATGGGACAATCATAGTTCACGGACGCAAACACACATATCCCATAACAATTGAAATATATAAAACCATAAAGATTAATATGCAAAAATCATCTTCCAAACAATTTTAGAATTTAAAACAATAAACCTAAAAACATGAAGATGAAAACGCTGGACATAGCTATGTGTAATCACAATAATGGCTATTCCAAACTCTAGTAATCCTTCTCAAAAGCAAGAATAAATTCTCATAAGAAGTTTCCTAGGTATCAAGACAAACTCGTAATGCACATATGAGATGATTTGTCCTTAGAGGGTAGAATCAATTTTTTCGCCTGGATTTACACATAGAATAGCTACCAAAGGCGTATAAAAAGATTTTCTTAACAAAGAAGAACATACAAAGTCATTAACGACCATGCACCATAGTTCACAAAGGATGATTGTGAACATTCAAGAATCCCATATGCAATGCGTACTACTTCTCATTCTTGAACTTCCTTCTTTGTGATTCACCAACAACATTCTTGTAAAAGCTACAAATTAGCTTAGACGAGTAGTACTCCTAGAATCCAAGTGCCAAAGTCCGAGAGAAGTGGAACAAGTGCGACGAAACGGAGCAAAACACTCAAAAACAAGAGACCGGACAAATACCAACCTTAACTCATCCAAATTCAAGGTTTCTCATCTCCATTTCAAAGAGAATTCAAATAGGAAGAGAATGCAAAACGAATGAGGTCATTCCGAGTTTGGACGAAGAAATTACGGCCAAAAGAAGTTTACATAATATCAATGTCTCAAGCAAGTATGCATACGGGTTTGCAAACGAATTTTCATGACCTGGAGCAGTATGCAAACGGGTATGCGTACTTAAACCCTCAATTTTGATTTTAAATGATGTTATACATACCTGGTAGGTGTACCATGAAGTCCAAACATCCCGAACATAATCTGGTGCCCCAATTCTCGTGCTTCTCTCACCGTATACATAGCGAGGCATTCCTTGATGAGGATGCACTTACAACACAATCAAGTTGTGTTGGGGTGAAAAATTTCTTGCTCACCACAAGTGACCTTTGGATTATCATGAAAGAGATCGCTTTTAGAACCTTTCACATTCAATTCCATTTTTCCAAAAACTTGTTAAGTTCCAACATCATGGATACTTGCCTTCTCCATAGTCATGGAATTTTCAGGAAGATCATTCCTTTTCGCACTCAAAGCATCATTGACTTTATTTGGTACCCACTTCAGGTGCGTTTAGGAACAACCTGGAACCTTCTTTCCATTACTCTCTTCAAGATTTCTCGGAAGAGAATCGGATTGACTATTCTTTTGCAAGTTAGTCTTTCTACAACCTGGAGCATCGGATCTTGTCTTCGTCTTTACGAAGTTATCCTTTTGATAACCATTACGATTTTGAAAAGGATTCAGTATGGCGTTTATAGGCAAATCTAGATTTATTACAACACCGATTCCTTTGCCTAAAGGTTGGACGAGTTACAACCTCGTAACGTTAAGGGGATTAGTCTTAACATATGATCTTGGTTTCATAACTTCTTGTGATGCCCAAACAAGAACATGATGAAGTTTCTCATTCCTTATACGGAAACGACATCTCCTTTCCGGGTGACCTTTATTTTCGCAATAGTGGCAAACATAAGGAAAGTTCTTACCTCGATCCGTGTGTGCTCGACTTTGGAGGTTGATATACTTTGCTCTTTTGAACCTTAACTACTCGGTGAAGGTATTTCACTTTTGCCATCGGTGGAAACCTTTTGTTGAGAAGAATCACTAGCCTTGACAAATTTTACCTCTTTGCTAATACTTGGAGCATCTATTCCCTTATAGCCCAATCCTCGTGTATCACGATGATTTTTACTTGCTCTAGCATAGTGGTTAATTTGCTTGAACTAGTATTGAACTTTTTCAAGTCATCTTCTAACATCTTGATTTTATCAAGAGCATCACTCAATCAGCCTCCAAGCGTTTTCTCGAGCGAGATAAGCGCTTTCTCATTATCAAAACTAATTTGTTGAGAGTTAAACCTTGCTTCGTGATCTGCAAGTTTCTCTTCCAACAAAAAGTACTTTTTGATAAAGATTATCACATATTCAAGTGACTTCATACGTAAGTTTTCCTCGAGAATCCTTGAGGATCGATGATGGTCGGAAAACCGACTTTGTTTTACCTGCAAGTGCATGGTGTCGTAAATTGTGGACAACGAAGAATGTGGTTCGTTCCCTCAAGGAGTGTGAAAATACCTCTAAGCCGATACTAATCAAAGAAAATAAATATAAAGGATAATCTAAGCTAAACGAATCAAATTGTTGTGGACAAAAGAAATATCAAAGGTGACGAACATGCTAGGGATTCGGGAATTCCATTGTAGAGTTGATTTCATATGTATCCTATCACAAAAGTCTCATATTACTCATACAGGCAGACAACACATAGCATCCTATACGGAAGATTTATCAATAAAAGGCTCAAAAATAATTTTCATAAGATATGTTTGGTCTCGACCTAAAGTAGATATCCGAAGCACTAAAAATATACATGGCATAGATAGTCAAAGAATTAGCATAAAAATTGATTAATCGGGTCTAGGATGGATTGTTTAGTATCCAACTATGAATTATACATGGCATAAATCATGAAAGAGTTATAAAGCAAATACCATCAATGAGACACTCAAACATTATTAAGCTCTAAAAATTGACTTTGTTTTAGAACATATAAAATGAAATAACATCTACAAGTTCATCCAGTCGCCTCTAACATGGAAAACTAGCAAGACATGGAAGAAGAGAACAATGAAAATCGCAGTGGGAAAAATAC
>JAJJWW010019178.1:0-81338 GCA_023531295.1 Papaver armeniacum | reverse complement strand
CTTGTGTTAAACTAATCGAGTCATTATCGCCAATTCGTCACTGACGGCTTCCAAGCCGTTGACGCAGCCGGAGGCTCATATAATCAACTCGCGGTAACCATGGCAATGCCAGACATCCGCACACCGCGCACCATGGCAACAATGCCAAAACCAAGTCAGCACAATCGCGCACTACGCGGCAACAATGTTAAAACCACAGCCGTAACGCGCACCATGGCAATAACGCTAAAATCCAAGCCGCACACCGCGCACCATGGCAACAATGACAACCAAGCCGCACACGCGCACCATGGCAACAACGCCAACCAAGCGCACACTGGGCAACCACTAATGGCAACAACGCCAAAACCAAGCCGCACACTGCGACCATGGCAAAGAACGCCAAAACCAAACTACATATCGCACTCATTGGCAAAATCATACAACTAAGCTGCTATGCCATTGGCACATGCCAAAGATAGCGCCTAGGCTTGCAAAATCTGCAATCCGGTCAACATGGTCCGTACGCTTACTGCACATGCCAACGCGTACCACAAGCCATATTTCAAGCCGCTATGCCATCACGCATGCCAACCATGGGCCGCCCCTAGGCTTACGAACCATACAACCTAGGCCAAGCGCCACGCATGCCATTGGCACATGCCAACATGCTCACCGGGTAGCTTTTCCTACCAAGGCCAATGCCCTAACTACCACGCATGCCATCGGCACATGCCAACATGCTCACAGCTTTTCCTAAATAAGGCCAAGGCCCTAACCGCCACGTGATGCGGGCATGATGCCAACATGCTTCGCCGGTAGCTTTTCCTACCAAGGCCAAGGCCCTACCCTGGCCACGCATGCCATTGGCACATGCCAACATTCTCACAGTAGCTTTTCTTACCAAGGCTGGCCCCTGAATTACACGCATGCCATTGGCACATGCCAACATGCTCGCCGGGTAGCCTTTCCTACAAGGCCAAGGCCCCTAACGCCACGCATGCCATTGGCACATGCCAACATGCTCGCCGGTAGCTTTTCCTACCAAGGCTACGGCCCTAACGTCCACGCATGCCATTGGCACATGCCAACATGCCACGGGTAGCTTTTCCTACTACTGGCTACGGTTTAACGGCCACAAGCATGCCATTGGCACATGCCAACATGCTCACAATAACTTTTTCCTACCAAGGCTACTTACTTAACGTTACGCATGCCATTGGCACATGCCAACATGTCACGCAGATTTTTACCAAGGCCAAGGCTCCTAATCTGGCCACGCATGCCATTGGCACATGCCAACATGCTCGCTAGTAGCTTTTCCTACCAAGGCCACGCCCTAACGCCACGCATGTTATCAGCACATGCCAACATGCACGCCGGTAGCCTAACTTGCAAACTGTAACCTTACCACCAAGGCATTACGTACACGTTATTGGCATGCTACAACACATATCACGCTGTAGCCTAACTTCAGAACCTTGGTAACCTACTGCGTATTCCGCACATGCCACACACGCCGGTAGCCTAACTGCAAACCGTGCAACCTACCACCAAGGCATTCCGCACATGCCATTGGCACATGCCAAACACACACGCTCGGTAGCCTAACTTGCAAACCTTGAAACCTACCACCAAGGCATTCCGCATGCCAAACACACACTTGGTATCCTAACTTGCAAACCGTGGCAACCTACCACTACAGACCCGCACATGCCACACACGCCACTAGCAAATTCTGGCATTGCCACTTACACTAACGTAAGAAACCTACCACCAAGGCATTCCGCATTGCCATTGGCACTTGCCGCATGCCACTAGCACTGGGCATTGCCACTTGCGCTCGAAGTACAACCCGCACAAGGGTATTCCGCACATGCCACACGCGCATTAGCAGCCACACTTCTGCACTCAAGGTGCAAACAACGATATCAACACAAATCGATGCTTTCCAGTGGTTTTGGTTTGGCGGTCACAGCTTGCACAGATTACTACGCTCACACAAGAAGCGGAAAAGGAATAAAGCGGTCAAATAAATGAGGAAATAATGGTGAAAACGTTTTCACCATTAACACCATGCTACTACCACTCTCCCATTATTTCACCCTTTACTCTCTTCCTTCATGAGATGTGGGTGCGTTTCAATTCCGATCATAAAATAGGTCTTACCTATTTCCACTGCACGTCAAGTCTCTGGCCAGAGAAAAAATACTACACTTCTTTTAAAAGGCAACTTGGAAGCCCTCAAAAAAGCTTTCATCTCTTGCAAGCTACGGCTTCCACTTTCCGATACAAGTCGGAGACACTACTTTCCCTGCACTATTCTGGTCTCAACACCTTCTTTGCTTCAAATCAACCCTTCTCCTCCACTTTGTGACCGAAGCAAGTCCGGAACGGCCATTTCTGGTTTAGCCTATCAGGCCGTATCATTGACTTCTCGAATCTATAAAGTGCTCACGTGCACATTTGTTTAGGGTTTGAACCTAGCTTCACTTTCACCTACCAATTTACCGGAATCGAAACGATTTTTACCCATAAACAATTGGCGACCATACGGAGGATTGATCTATCGGCTACAATGTCGACTGCCGATCTCGTTCGACCCAGATGTCAAGATGGTAGGGAAGGCGACTCAATCCGACGCAACTACTGCATTTAGACCGGTTACTAGTTATAAAAACTACACAAGAAACCGGGACTTGGCAAAGATGCTACCACTCGATCCGACTCAACTACCCGACCCTTGCCGGTTGCCTGCAAAAACTACACGAGAAAATCCTGGGGACTCGCCCAAGATGATCAACGATTGGGGACTTGCGCGACTTGTCCAACAAAGCCGCCTTTTACATGGAGATGGGCGTGTTCACAAAACCTATGAAGTGAGTAATTTAGGACTCACAAGACATACGATGTTGTTTTTAGGCTCTTAGTAAACCGTCATACTATCGAGTATTGTGCCTATTGCTAGCACACACTTTCATAAAAGCAATATTCCTTTCAAAACATAATCGAGTCATTTTATCAAAACCATTCATCCCATAAATAATCCAATATCCTCAAAAGCTAACATTTATCTATCAACCCAAGAAATCCAGAAGACAAAACCATAAACCGGGCGCTTTGTTTGCCTTCAAAAAAAAAAATTTCACCTACCCGTACATACCTACTTTGCACAATAACAATTACTGGTCACTATTAGCGGGCGTTACTACAAAGACATTTGAAGAATATTTATGATGAAGTATTTCCACAAGTTTATGAAAGGCATACCTATGTCTACTTTTTGACCAAAGACAAGAAAACAATAAAACAAATTGAAAGAGAAACGCTGGAGTACATACCGATATGCTTGCCTACTTGTCACTACGCGCTACCGGGCTAACACCATGCACGTGATAACAAAGATACGAGGAACAAGTCCAAGCCACGCCAAGCCGGCACCGTGCTGACCAATGGTCCACACCATACCGAAATCCAAGCCGGCCACACCAAGTCGGCGCCCATTCCAAGACGATCCCGGCGCTTACCGTGACGCGTTTCCGGATGCGCCCTGACAAAGGCTGACGCTGGGTACGGCGCATGCCGCCGCCGAAGCGTTTTCGAAGACGCTTGCCGACGCGCTGCTGACGCGCTTGCAGTACACATGCGCACGCGCATGCCGTACCGCAGCGTACCACACTGGCGTGCTAACGGTTAGCATCCTTCCGGCCTAACATCTTGCGCCTTTCCAAGACCATCTGCCTCTTCGAAACAACGCCATGGCTCCCAAAGACTTCGTGATCAAAACCGTGTCATCTCGCACGATACACTTACGATCACCAGAACCAGAGCCACTTCCGCCACCCCAACGGTTCTTCAAGCATGGCAGCTCCAACCGCCACGCGAGACGCTGCCTCCACCATCGGGGCAAGATACTTGGAAGATCCGAAGAAGCCGACCTCCTTGTAGCGCTGTTGATTTGATGAAAAGACAAAAGATACTTCAGCAGACGCGTTTATAGATGAAGAGGCTCGCGTTGCTCTTGAGCGACCGGTCAAGGGGATAAGCAATCCAATTTCGTCACACGTGAAGATCGGAAAGACTTCTCCAAAATTGAAAGCAAGGGAAATCAACAACTCTCCCGAGTTCACGGAGACCCTTCCCTCGTTAAGACCCGCACAATGGGAACTTAAACACAAAGTCGTACAAAGTCTATGATGAAACAGTTGTGTGAGATTCTATGTTTCTCCAAGGCGTAGCGTCAAGACATATTTGCACCCCTCAATCGCACTACATCGGGAAAGCAAGCGTTTCCATCCGGAAGCCGTTCCCAAACCCCCAACCTCTCATAGGAAGCACGATCGATAGATGGAACCGGGGACCCTAACCTCATTCTCTTGAGGGATGTCGAGTTTGGATGAACGTGACGCGGTCTCCTTCTTCAAAATGGTAACCGTCAAGGCTCGATAGTTGCACGACGTTGTTTCAACGTTCTCTCCGTAAGCAGCTACACATCAACGTTCTCTTAGCGGCCGCATCAACGTCGCCAACGCCACTCCTTCCCGCAAAGGGTCATGCCGCCACACTCCCGGCCATAGCTTCACCGGGCAGAGCAATTACTACAAGGATGGAAACACGTAAACCATACTTGAGGACGGAAGATATACATGGGATCCCTTCATCTTGCTGTCAAAGCTAAGGCAGTCCACCAAAAATCCGTACCCACAACAAGGTCATCTACTCTTCAAGGGGCGCAGTAAAGAACATCATCACCTCTCGTATAGAAGACGCCTTCAACACTTTACTGAGGCGCGGAGGATCCCGAGCCTGCACTATCGAGAATATGTCATCATGTAATTTCCGAGCATCCCAGGTGTCACATCCGCACGATCACGATAGGCTTATATCAAATCCCGTGGAGGGGGATTCAAGGCGATATAATGAAAGTAGGTCATGCATGGAGACTACCGGCGTAAGATGCTTTCACTCCCCTCAACCAAGTTATTACTGATTTCAACATCATCACTATCGAGGTTTTACGAGCCACGGGAATTTCTCAACATGAATCCGTACATGTGCACCTAAAAATCCAAAAGCACGCTAAGGTTACATTCACGTGTTCATACATTCCATCATATCAAACCGAAGTATGACCAGGGACTTCTCCGCATCCCATTTCATAAGATAGATCCCTAAATCAGTCCTCCAAGTCTCACAAGCGGTCAACAAGGATGGATTCGAAGGAAGGGGAACGACTAGGTCATCTCGTTGATAACACGACGCATGCTCCAATAGGATATCTCTCGCACAAAAGGAAATTTTCCATTTATACAACAAGCGGCGGTAAAGTGTACGACAGTCCCAAAGAAGAAGAAAACATACCTATGATTTTCTTAACCCGAATAACCTTTGTTGGGATGCTCATGCAAGAGTCGACCTCGCCTTCATCCGGAGAACCCGACCGGTTAGAATATGATTCGAATCTGACATGACAAAGAGAGAAATTCAACAAGAAGAACCTTTCTCAAACGAGGAGATGATGCAGTTGCGTTGGGTTTGAATACAGAACCTTTAAAAGGAAAGGAAGCAATGAGGGACATAACGCTTCCATATTTTTTGGCATGAACGATGCCCTAATCGAAGCCGCGCGTGAAGGAAAGGCAAAATAAGGAAACTTTGCTATCTGTAGAAACACCTACTCCCTCCTTGTTCACACCGATCCCATCAAGTCACGTCAGCAAGCTCGCACAGGCTTCCCTACCTTGCGCCGGTCCCACCCGCCTAGCACAATCGCCTTCCCAACTCACGCCAATTTCCCAACGTCGCCCAAGTCACGCCCACCCAGCACGCACGGCTTCCACACCTTGCGCCCGGTCCCACTGACTAGCACACTCGGTTTCCCAACTCACGCCAATTTCCCAACGTCGCCCAAGCTGCACCTGCCCCACAATTGTGCCGGCCTCCCCGATTTGTGCATAACTACCCAGGCAAGGATTCCAAATCCTATTTATAAAAGGTCGACAAGCCTCCTCAATTCTCTTTACGGTTTCTTGTTGATAGTTTGTCACCATCTTATGCTTACTCTCGCAACAAAGCCCCCTGCTCCGCTAGCTGTGGACTTAATGTTGATGGTGGTTTTTAAACAAGGGTAAAATCGTAAAACCCCATGACCTAGTGTTACCCGCAACACATTAACTAAGAGCATTTAACTCGTGTAAATAATTAATAGGGGTATTTTTCAAAATACCGCATTAGGTTTTTCACACGTAACCCTAATTCCAAAACCAAGCCGATCATCGCGCACCATGGCAACAATGCCAAATCAAGCCGCACAATCGCGCACCATGGCAACAATTCCAAACCAAGCCGCACACTCGCACCATGGCAACAATGCCAAAACCAAGCCGCACATGCGCACCATGGCAACAATGCCAAACCAAGCCGCACACCGCGCACCATGGCAACAATGCCAAACCAAGCCGCACACTGCACCATGGCAACAACGCCAAACCAAGCCGCACACCGCGCACCATGGCAACCATGCCAAACCAAGCCGCACACTGCGCACCATGGCAACAATGCCAAACCAAGCCGCACACTGCGCACCATGGCAACAACGCCAAAACCAAGCCGCACACTGCGCACCATGGCAGCAACGCCAAAACCAAACTACATATCGCATTCATTGGCAACCATGCCAAACTAAGCCGCTATGCCATTGGCACATGCCAAAGATAGCGCCTAGGCTTGCAAACGTGCAACTAGGTCAATCTGGCCGTACGTGCCATTGGCACATGCCAACGCGTACCACAAGCCATATTTCCAAGCCGCTATGCCATTGGCGCATGCCGAATATAGCGCCCTAGGCTTACGAACCATACAACCTAGGCCCAGTCGGCCACGCATGCCATTGGCACATGCCAACATGCTCGCTGTAGCTTTTCCTACTAAGGCCAAGGCCCTAACGGCCACGCATGCCATTGGCACATGCCAACATGCTCGCTGTAGCGTTCCTACCAAGGCCAAGGCCCTAACGGCCACGCATGCCATTGGCACATGCCAACATGCTCGTTGGTAGCTTTTCTTACCAGGCCAAGGCCCTAACGGCCACGCATGCCATTGGCACATGCCAACATGCTCGCCGGGTAGCTTTTCCCTACCAAGGCCAAGGCCCTAACGGCCACGCATGCCATTGGCACATGCCAAAATTCTCGCCGGTAGCTTTTCTTACCAAGGCCAAGGCCCTAACGCCACGCATGCCATTGGCACATGCCAACATGCTCGGCTGGTAGCCTTTCTACTAAAGCCAAGGCCCTAACGGCCACGCATGCCATTGGCACATGCCAACATGCTCGGGTAGCTTTTCCTACCAAGGCCAAGGCCCTAACTGGCCACGCATGCCATTGGCACATGCCAACATGCTCGCTGGTAGCTTTTCCTACCAAGGCTACGGCCTAACGGCCACGCATGCCATTGGCACATGCCAACATGCTCGCTGGTAGCTTTTCCTATCAAGGCTACGGCCCTAACGGCATGCGCATGCCATTGGCACATGCCAACATGCTCACGGTAGCTTTCATACCAAGGCCAAGGCCCTAACGGCCACGCATGCCATTGGCACATGCCAACATGCTCACTGGTAGCTTTTCCTACCAAGGCCACGACCCTAACGCCACGCATGACATTGGCACATGCTTAACATGCACGCTGGTAGCCTAACTTGCAAAACCGTGCAACCTACCACCAAGGCATTCCGCACATGCCATTGGCACATGCCAAACACACACGCTGGTAGCCTAACTTGCAAAAAACCTTGCAACCTACCACCAAGGCATTCTCAGCACATGCCAAACACACACGCTTGGTAGCCTAACTTGCAAACCGTGCAACCTACCACCAAGGCATTTCGCACATGCCATTGGCACATGCCAAACACACACGCTTGGTAGCCTAACTTGCAAACCTTGAAACCTACCACCAAGGCATTCCGCACATGCCATTGGCACATGCCAAACACACACGCCGGTAGCCTAACTTGCAAACCGTGCAACTACCACCAAGGCATTCCGCACATGCCACACACGCCACTAGCGACTCTGGCATTGCCACTTACACTCAACGTACAACCTACCACCAAGGCATTCGCACATGCCATTGGCACTGCCACGCACGCCACTAGCGGCTACGGCATTGCCACTTGCGCTCGAAGTACAACCCGCAACAAGGGGTATTCCCTGCACATGCCAATGGCACATGCCACACGCGCCACTAGCGCGCCACTTGCACTCAAGGTGCAACCAACGAGATATCAACACAAACGGGGATACTTTCCGGGGTTTTGGTTTGGAGGTCACGGACTTGCGGCGTACACTACGCTCACATTAAGAAAGCGTGAAAAGGAATAAAGCGGTCAAATAAATGAGGAAATAATGGTGAAAACGTTTTCACCCATTAACACCATGCGGTTACCACCTCCTCCCCATTATTTCACCCTTTACTCTCTTCCCTTCATGAGGCCAGGGTACGTTTCAATCTCGACTTGTATAAATAGGTCTTACCTATTTCCACCGGACAACAAGTCTCGGTCGAGAAAAATACTACACTCTCGAGAAAGGCAACTTTGCAAGCTCTCTAAAAGCTTTCATCTCTTTTGCAAGCTTACGAAGCTTCCACTTTACGATCTGAGTCGAAACACTACTCTCCCAATATTACTCGTCTCAACACCTTTCTTTGCTTCCCTCCCCAAATCAACCCTTCTCCTCCACTTTGTGGCCAAACAGTCCGGAACGGCCATTTCTTGGTTTAGGCCGGACTTGTACGAATTGATCTCTCGAATCTATAAAGTGCTCACGTGAAGCACATTTGTTTAGGGTTTGAACCCGGTTTCTCACTCACCTCTGAATTTAGAAATCGGCGAAACGATTTTTACCCATAAACAACGGTGAGTGCTTGTAGATTCGGAAATAAATCTATGCAAGTCCGGCCTAAACCAAGAAATGGGCGTTCCAGACTTATTTCCGGTAACAAATTGAAGGAGATGGGGTTGATCTTAGGGAGGGAAGCGAAGTGTTGATATTGTGAAGGTGTTGGCTATGAATGACTTGTACCGTAAAGGTGAGCGATCTTACGATTGATGCAAAGGGCTCCGGGTGTTTGAATACGTTGTGTATTAACACTTGGTTTCGTCTCGTCCGGACTTGTGTTGTTTTTTTTCCTCTGTGGAAAATAGGAGGAGAACCTATTTATACAAGTCATTTGAGCCTTATTCACGTCTCTCGTGGGAAGTGGAGGAAGTGGAGTGATGGAGTAGTGGAGGTGTTTGCTGGTGTTACACGACCAGTCTTGCCCACTCCTCCCGTCATCTCTAACCGTCCATGACTTCGACACATTCTTGTGATGGCGCGTTGCACGCCGCACGCTATAAACCGCCGGACCAATACCCCAAAGTATGTATCCCCCATTTGTGACATGATTGATGTCTCGAGTGTGTGGATCATGGGATCCACAAAAGGTAGCATGTAATCTTTAAATTGAATAATCAAGTTATTCGGGAAGTTTATATTTGTGAAGTATCATGTGTATTTTATGCGAATCGCGCATCCTGGTGTGGTAAAACGACGGGTGGTGATCACCATGACGCCTTATTGACCAATTAACTCTGACCGACTTGTATAACCAAGCCGGTGAAGCCTGGACGGACGAGATGATCTTTGAGACACTCATCTCGGAAGTTGATGGAATCGAAGAGGTGCGCAGCATCACTCTTCGCCTTGGTCAAACCAAGCATGGGAAGGGTTTTGGAAAAGACCGACCGGGCATGCGTGTAAACAACATGCGGTGTACACGTCCCGTACCTCTCTGTCCCATAAAGGCGTGATCTAGGCCACTCGATTTGACCGGCAAAGAGGGGTGGTTGAGATCGGTTTGCGGCGTAAATCCATTGCCGCAAAGGAATTGGAAACCGCGTGACATGCCTAGTTTGGACGCGCGTTCCAAGATGACCAATCTTGGTCGGACTTGGTCGATCAGTCTGGCGTGTATGTGGTAGGCTGGTGTTCACGCCTATACCTGACTATCCCATGAAAACGTGATCTAAGCCACTCAAATCGTCCTAAGTGAAGTTGAGTGGTCGAGATCGGTTGCAATTTGCGAAGTTTAACCACGCAAGTTTGGACGCGCGTTTTGGGATATCCATGCATGATATGCCTTGGCCGATCGGGTGAGGGGATAGACGGGCCCACTCATGGTCATCTTTGGTATGACCGGACTGCTTAATCTAATTTGGGACCCTCCATTCGTGTCGGAGAAGATGGACGCTCGTGATGCTCGAAACCCTAATTTTGGCTTTCACGGCCGTGTAACCATGCTCCGTTTGGGCGCACATGGGATAACCAACCATGGTTGGTCCTGACCGATTGGTCAGGTATGTAAGCGGGCCCACGGTGATTGTGTTGACATGCTCTGGGCCCTTTGAATCTACATCTACACCCTCCATTTATACCTGCGAAGATGGATGGTTGAGACTGTTTTGCGACATATGTAATATGCCGCAAATCCTAATTTAGGGTTTTCCGTCCATACTGCTCTGGTTTGGACGTTTTTAACAAACTAGGCCAATCTTTTGGGGAAGGCCGACCGTGCGGGTCCGCATTGGTTCGGCGGTGGATATTTCATACCGCTTGGGGGTGATGGAATTTATCCGGTCATCCAATCATGCTTGTGGATTTGGATGATCAGATCATATCCGGGACCGATACGGTCCGGTCCGGATGCTCAATCGGGCTAGTATAACACACCGAGAGGGGCTCAATCGGGCTAGTATAACACACCGAGATCGGCTGTGCAGACGGGTATTTCGTACATGGTTTCATTATAATGCTTGGAGGTTCGTGTTGCTCAGAAGAGCAACACTCGATCGTCATGCCGCACTGATAATGAGTACAGGAAATACAAGGCCGATTGCGCATTAATTAATAATGCTAGAAATTCACATGGTATATGGGATTGTTGCTACATGCTCCAACCTGGATGAATTTCATGTATTCACGGAACGGGATTGTTGCCATATGCTCCATTCTAGGTGAATTAAGTGAGGGAGTATCCAACACTTATTAATGGCTTTATCTTTTACAAGATGTCAGCGCATGATTTTCTGGTTTTTTACAACCTTAAATGAAAATCCACCATCAACAGAGAGGAATAGGCATGTCCTTCTTTCTGTTTGCTCTTCTATTGTTGGTGCAAACCCTAGCCATAGGCATGTCCGCTATAGTTTTATGGGCGACGCCGCGATAAGTCCCCAGTCACTCCTCGTCGTATGATAACTGGTACCTGAGCCGTTTGGTGAATGGGCCATCGATCCCCGAGCGGATCGTTTGCTTCCACCATCTTGGAAGTCCCTAGTCATCCCTTGTCGTGTGATAATCAATCGAAAGCCGGCGGTCACGGTGATCGAGTTGTTGATCCTCGAGCGGATCGTTTGCTTCTACCATCTTGAGATCGGAGTTGAAAGATAAAATCGGGAATTGATATTGTAACCGACTGATTAATCTCCCACGTGGTCGCCAATTGTTTGAGGGTGAAAGGCAGTTCTGCGGTTTTGGTAATTTCGGATATGTGTGTGAGAAACGAGTCTAAACCCTAAACAATGTACAATAAGGGAGTACTTTGATTCGAGAGATCAATCTGTACAAATCCTGCCTAAACCAACAAATGGTCGTTCCAGACTTGCTTCGGTCACAAAGTGAAGGAGAAGGGTTGGTCTTGGGAGGGAAGCGAAGAGAGTGTTGAGACCCGAAATAGTTGATTACGGAAGAGTAGTTGTTCGACGACTTGTATCGAAGTGAAACGCTAGCGGATTGGAAAGCTAACAAGTGATTTCTGAGTGTTGTATGCTCCTGACCCAAAAAACGTGTTCTTTGGTGGAAATAGGTAAGACCTATTTATACAAGTCGCAAACGAAACGTGCCCCGGTCTCGTAAGAATTGGAAACGGTTGAGTAAATGGAAGAAAGCGGTAATGGGTAACGCCTGAATTGATATTTCCATAATGAAGGACACGTTTCACCATTACTTCTTGTGTTTACTAACCGCCTCACTCTTATGACACTTTCTTGTAACGGGCGTAGTGTACGCCGCACGTTGTAAACCGTCGGACCAATACCTACGATGAGCATCCCCCGAGGTTTGTGACATGTTTTTTATGTCTCGAGTGTTTTCGTGGAAAACGTGTAGCATGTTGTTGTTGTTTGGCAAGTTAAGCTTGGGAGGCTTGCGGTTTCGGTCGTGACCTTCGACGGTCGAGATTTTGCATCTTGAGAGGAAAGGTAGCCGTTGATTATTGCAACCTTCCGTTTGGAATCTAGTGGCATGGAGCGTGGCTGGCATGCTCGTGCATGCTTTGGCGCGGCCAAAATTAGGGTTTGGTACAAACCGTGTAGTTTTGGCATTGGGCCGAAAGTTGCTACGCATTTGGTGGCGAACTTGACAGGTGAGATTTGCATCTCGAAGGAAGGGTGGCCATTGATTATTGCAACCCTTCGTTTGGCATCCAAATGGCATGGAGGCATGACCGGTCTGGGTTTGGCATGGTTTAAGCGCGGCCAAGCTTAGGATTTTGGTATAGTTTTAGGAGCGGCCAAAATTAGGGTTTTGGCATAGTTTAGGCGCGGCCAAAATTAGGCTTGGCATTGGGCCAAAAAGTTGCCACGCGTTCGGTGGCGAACTTGACGGCCGAGATTTGCATCTCGAAGTAAGGGTGGCCATTGATTGTTGCATCCCTTCGTTTGGCGGCCCGGCATGGAGGCATGACCGGTCGGCTTTGGCATGGTTTAGGCGCGGTCAAGCTAGGATTTTGGCATAGATTTCAGCGCGGCCAAAATTAGGGTTTTGGCATAGTTTAGGCGCGACCAAAATTAGGGCTTGGCATTGGGCCAAAAGTTGCCACGCGTTTGGTGGCTAACTTGGACGGCTGAGATTTGAATCTCATAAGGAAGGGTGGTCGTTGATTGTTGCAACCCTTCGTTTGGCAGCCAGCGACATGGAGGCATGACTGGCATGGCTTTGGCATGGTTTAGGTGCGGCCAAGCTAGGATTTTGGCATGGTTTTAGGCGCGGCCAAAATTAGGGTTTTGGCGTGGTTCAGGCGCGGCCAAAATTAGGGCTTGGCATTGGGCCAAAATTTTCCACGCATTTGGTGGCGAACTTGACTACCGAGACGAGATTTGCATCTTTGAAGGAAGGGTGGCCGTTGATTGTTGCAACCCTTCGTTTGGCAGCCGACGGCATGGAGGCATGACCGGGTCTCGGCTTTGGCATGGTTTAGGCGCCGCTGCTAGGATTTTGGCATAGTTTTAGCGCGCCCAAAATTAGGGTTTTGGCATAGTTTAGGCGCGACCAAAATTTGGGCTTGGCATTGGGCCAAAAGTTGCCACGCGTTTGGTGGCGAACTGGACTACCGAGATTTGCATCTCGAAGGAAGGGTGGTCGTTGATTGTTGCAACCCTTCGTTTGGCAGCCCCCGCATAGAGGCATGACCGGTTACGGCTTTGGCATGGTTTACGTGGATCGGCATGGAATGCTATTGGCACGACGGTGCGGTCAGCATGGTTGGCATGCCTTGACGCAGAGATGTGGCTGGCATGGTCTGCCATTGGCACGACGGCGCGGCTGGCATGGTTGGCATGCCTTAGCGCGGAGATGTGGCTGGCATGGTATGCCATTGGCACGACGGTGCGGCTGGCATGTTTGGCATGCCTTGGCGCGGAGATGTGGGCACGACGGTGCGGCTGGCATGGTTGGCATGCCTTG
Source organism: Papaver armeniacum (assembly GCA_023531295.1). Classification (NCBI taxonomy): domain Eukaryota; kingdom Viridiplantae; phylum Streptophyta; class Magnoliopsida; order Ranunculales; family Papaveraceae; genus Papaver; species Papaver armeniacum. The sequence goes on along the minus strand of JAJJWW010019178.1, from coordinate 67,572 downwards.
GCGCGGAGATGCGGCTGGCATGGTCTGCCATTGGCACGACGGTGCGGCTGGCATGGTTGGCATGCCTTGGCGCGGAGATGTGGCTGGCATGGTATGCCATTGGCACGACGGTGCAGCTGGCATGGTTGGCCTTCCTTGGCGCGGAGATGTGGCTGGCATGGTATGCCATTGGCACGACGATGCGGCTGGCATGGTATGCTATTAGGGTTTTGCGTGTCGAAACCCTAGTTTAAAATATGTGGCACGCGTGATTGGCACGTTTAGCATGCGCGACCGGGCATGTGCGAGAGATGACGCCAGTTAATACCGAGGGCTCTGTCGTGGAGCATGGCATATACATAAAAAAAAAGGTACCCCGGTAATTTTACGCAGACATGTTAAATGGTTCAATAAATGTGTTAGTGGCGACATTATTACTCAAGTGTGACGTCAATTTTTGACTAAGGTTTTAAGATTTTAACCATAAGCTAAAAACTACCATCGACATTAAGTTCCCACGCTTGGCTCGGAACATGAGCATTGTTGCGAGGTAAGCATAGGATGGTGACAGGACAAGGACAAAATCGAATGGCAAGTCATGAAAAGATGGTTAGGAAGATCCGGCTAACCTTTTTTTCGGAGATAAAGAGAATCCATGACTCTTGCGTTGGCTGCTTTTTGTGCAAATTCGGTTCGTGGTCTTGCTAGCTAGGCCGTGGAGTGGTAGAGATGGTTGTTGGCCGAGATGCGATCTGCTGACATCGGCTTGGAAGGGAGACGCTAGCATAGACTTGGCGCGAAATGGATCCATCGGCGTTGTTCGGCGTGGAATGGAGTCGTTAGCGTTGTAATGTCTTGGAGTGAGCCGTTAGCATTGGTCAGCTGAATGAGCCGTTATCATTGGTCGAAACCTAGTAGAAACTTGACCTAGCTTGGCTAAGTGGAAAATTTGCCACTTTGCCATGCCCATAGTGGGTGCAAAGTGGCAAACTCATGGCTTTGCCATGCACGCGCGCGTTATTTTGAGTAGGGAAATTCCAAATAAAAATTTTAAGGTTTGAGCAGTGAATATTGGTAACTATTTTATTTATGGGAAGATATTTCTGGCCATCAACAATTGACCGTAAAAATAAGATTATTTATTTAAACAAATTAGTTTAGTCGAATTGAATTGAATAAAAAAGTTAATTTAGAGCTTCTCCAATGGAATGTATGTGAAGATAAATGTTTAAATCCACATAGGATAGACATTCATTATTCCTAAAATTTTTCTCTAGCCCCAACTTCTTAAATCAATGTGAAGATGACAAGGCTTACTTTTGTTAGACATTGTCAAGGTGAATGTGTAGTTTTAGACATTCACCTTGACAATGTCAAGCTATCCTAATAAGTCGTTACTTAACTAACATTAATTCCAATATAATAAATAACCATTTTTATTAGTTCTAATAAAATTTTAAAATTACTAATAAAATTTACATTTAATTAAAAAAAAGATCACAACAACACCATTGGAGATGAATAACTTTTTGAACCTAAACTTAAGGAAAATTGGAATGAGGATGTCGTGTTTGTGTTGTCACCTAGAAAACACATAAAACAACCATCGAAGAAGCTCTTAGTTTATATTTTGGTCTACCGATATATACCATTTTAATGATGGGTTTCTGGAATAGAGAGGAACCAAATTTGGGTTCTTCATATAATTCCACATTCATAACCTAATTAAACAAGCGACCGAGAGAGAAAACCCTAGATTATCTTGGAATTTAAGGAAGGTCCTTTCGCAAAATTAGAATTGAGAGCAGAAAAAATACGATGTTTTTTTTTTTTTTTTTTTACCAGAGGAAAAAAATTCGGTTGAGGATAATGAAATGGAAAACAAATGCTACAATAGAAATTCGTTAAATCAATCCGCGATAAATTAATAACTTTCTTAAAATAATATTTTTGCCAATCCCGACTTGGCCAGTGTGCTAAATATATATATAAATTAATAATCAGTATAATAACACTACGTTATGGTGCTTTATTAAAATAAGAATCCGAAGATGTTTGTTTCTTGATCTCATTTAAATAACATTGAACTTCATCTCAAGTATTTGTAGTTCGTTGAGAAGTCTGTTTAGAAGTCCGCACTGATGTTGTTGGTATTGTTCTTCTTATTGTTTTAATTTAAACTTCAAAGTTTATATATTGATATGTTTCGATATGTTAATAACTTATTATTATATTGATAAATTAATACTTCGCTAAATTGATAGGATATATTTGTCCCAAAACTATGAATTTATCATCAAAGTTTTACTGTATGTGTGTCTTTATTTATAAACGAAAAATAAAATCCTACCCATGCACCGGAACCGCCTTAGAACGGACCAATAATTTAGTAACACGTGCAAGAAGGGTTAATCGATCGAGTCTTGTAGAGAGTCCTAGAGATATTCCAAATATTCTTGTTAAGATGATAGGGGTTCTTTGTAAATCTCTAAGAGCATCTCCAACATCGGTGTTAGAAATCTCACGTGGTGGTCTCATTTACACCTTTATATACGGGGTTTTATATGTGTAGTGAAAATAAGAATTTTGTTTTAACAAATCATCCCTGTAACTTACTTATAAGATTTGTTATATGGAGAAGGAAGAAAGATGTTTCTTTTCTTGCTATTGATTTAAGATATTTTTATTTAAAATCTCTGATAGAAAAATTTGCACTAACATTTTAGATGAATATCCGCCACACAACCCAATGGTATAACTATAACTCGTATCATAAACTAGTACGACCGTTGCCACGGTGGAAAGGCCCATTAGAAGAAGAATCAAGATGGGGTTTGTGCTGCGATTACTTTCGTCCTAGTTTCATAAAAGTGATACTTTCGTCCCGTTTGACAAAAGTGATACTTTCCCCGTTCACTTTTTCACGGGGCGAAAAGTATCACTTTTTCCGAAATGGGGAGAAAGTATCACTTTCCGAACGGGAAAAAAGTATCACTTTTCCTGAAATGAGATATGAAAGTATCATTTTTTCTCAAACGGAAAATTAGTCGATCCATAAATCAAAATACGGTTGCATGATGTCTTATGCATCCGTTGTGGTGGTTTGCATAATGGCTATGCATTTAATTTCGAGAATTGTGCTTAAAATGAAAATATCATTTTTCTTGAAACGGAGGGAGTACATCGTTTTATTAATTGCAACGGAAAATTAGTTGATGCATAAACAAAAAATTTGCTACATAAAGTATTATGTATCATTTGTGGTGGTTTGCATAATGAATATACATTTAATTTTCTAAAATTATACTTAAAATGATAAATACCTCCGAATTTTTCACAAAAACTTTAAATTTAATATTGTTGTTTGTACTCGTTGCGTAGAGTTTTTTTATAACCTTTCCAACGAGATAAAATTTGTAAAATTCCAAGGCACGGATTTTTAGATATGTTATATTTAAGTTTGTTTTCCAATTATACCCCTGAAAAGATAGGATACACAAGGAGTTATAGTAATTTGACTAAAATGGAGGGATACTTTGGTTTTTCGCCCTAACCATTTCCAATCTTTTTGTGGTAATTGATCACTTAGATTTTACAAAAAAGTGGCCATATAAAGCCTGGCTTGATTGGGGTATACTCAAACTAATTGGGGTATACCCACTAAGACAAAATCGATCATTATGAAGTAAAACCAAGCCACCCCTTAACCTTGTTTTTCTAAATGGCTAATATGCCCTTGGTTAATTAATACTAAAATTACGATTAGGTTAATTAATTGAGTTTAGATTAAAATTTTGAAATTTTGAATTCAGTAGATTAACCTTTTGATCCGTCTTATGAGTTCGATTTCGATCCAAAAATTTTGGTTTTGAAAATGCATTAAGCCGAAGGTCTCGGGTTGAATAAGCTGCCGACCATACGTCCGCCGGAATGTTAAACTTTAATAAGTCACGATCTCTATTCCGCCATAGTTGTCAACTTTGAATAAGCTACCGACCATATATCCGGCCGAATGGTCCTCGGATGAAGAACATGCCGACTATCTTGGCAAGAATCTTACGGTCGGCATGTAAATATTTCCTACCCTTCCACTATATTAATCTCGGCATGAAAAAAAATAAACCTTGCCTACCGACATAATATGGAAGATGTAATTTACTTTATTCATTCAATTTTGGTTACTACATTGATTGAAACATAAAACCTAATCCTTGTCGACGGAAAACGAATGCACTTAGCATGTGCATCAAGCCTTTGAACCCCTAGGCGACCCTATTGGACGAGTTATAGTCTCGTGAGGGTTTACATAGAGGTCTACCCACAAAACCTATACTAAAACTTCTAAAGCCATCAATCTTCCTCCTCCAGAAGACGATACACCCTCCATCATCTCGGGGCATACTCCGGATTTTGGATTCCATGAATTGATAGCTTGCATCGAATGCGAATGCTTCCCCTTTTCCTCCAAGTAGCACGCTTTGGCGACTTCATGCTACAAAACAAAACACAAACTTACATTTGTTAGTGGTGTTTAATTTGGAAGATCAAACAACATGGATCACGTAAAATAAACCACAAAAATACTTACAAATTGTTCAATTGACAAGTTAAAGTGGGGAGCGTTGAAAATTGGTTTTTGGATAGCTAAATAGGCAAGTATCGCATTTTCAATAACTATGTGCCTATCGTGCACTTGTTGAACACTTCTTGAGTTAGGATTCCCACACTCTTGGCTAAAAGTGTTGTGAACCCTAGCCCAAAAGGTTGTGGAATCCACCCTTACGGAGGACTGCCTTCGAACTCTAGTCTCCGCATACCAAGCTTTGGTGATTGCCAAATCTTCATTAGAATCAAATGAAGCCATTTCTTGTGTGTAGAGAGCTATTGGGTGAGTTAGATGGAGTGTGTGATGGTATGAGCTTTGGAGAGTATATGCAAATAGTTGTGTGTTGTTTTGTGGAGATAAGTAGTGCATTTATAGGATGGTGCCCAAATTTGGCCGTTATAGTGTCCAAGTACAAGTGAATCAATGCAATTGTACTTGCACAAATTTGAATTTTGAAACCGCCGGCGGGGTCAAAATTTGCTACAATGCCGGGGTCGCAAAACGGCCGAAATGTATGGGATCATTAGCATGCCGGCCAAAATACCGCCGGCATTTTCTTGTTTTGTTTCCTTCCGACCTTACATGATTTTAGGCATCGAAGAATGGTTTTTTTTTCAAGATATGGCCTCAAGCAGGTCTCTATTTTCGTACCCTTCCATGACAAAAACGCCCGGCTTAGTAGGAATCGTATTACCTTGCCTACCTGCACTAAACAACTTTTGTTGACATGGCCGACAGTCTGACCTTTCACAAGCTTGCCGGCCCTGGTAACTACACAATTTTTTGTTGACAGGGCAGGCAGTCTGGCATTTCACAACCTTGCCGGCCCTGGGACAGCCGATAGGGTAGCTTAAAAAAAGCATGCCGGCAAATGTATTGACACTTTATATAGCTAAACAAACCATTCATTCATCCAACATTTTTTGTCCAAAATACGAAACATGTCCCATAAACCGTAAAAAACATTTGTCCACACCATTAACTTAAACATTTGTCCACCACGACATAAAGAAATGAACTAGGAAAGAATTCATTGGCCACGACCACGCGACCACGGCCCCGTTTAGAACACTACCTTCACCACCACGACCACTTCTTGCTACCTTCACCACCACGACCACCTGCCGCTACCTTCACCACCAGGAGCACTACGAGTCCTCTTTTATCGGCCTTTGTCTTGGCTTGTGCATCCTTAATAGCTTTTTCTTCCGCCTTTACTTGCGCCGAAGTTGCTTGAACAATAGCTGGGCATCCTCATTGTCAACATTGCAAGCATAGTCAATGTGCTTGCTTTGCACACGAGTTCTCCTCTATCTTTCGCGCAACATAACACCCTCACAAAGGTCTTCAACTGATCCTTCTATATTCAATTAAACAATAAACAATTAATAGAATGATTCTAATGCAATCAATCTTAAAATAGTAAGAGCAACTCTAAAATACTTACAAATATCTTAAGCAATGTTTATGGGTCTTTCGATTACATCTTCTTATTACGAGCCGGTTCTTCGAGTCATTGGCCTAATCACAAAGTAGGGTCGAGCCCAACCCAAGTACCACGCCATGTATTTCTCAGTAGCTTCATGACCGGTGGTCACCTTGTCCAAAAGACTCACATCGATGTTACGGCCCCGTCTATTGTCCCAATGTTCTTGAGTTGGCGCTGTATCGTAAGAGACGTTAATAGTTTTTGGGGAGGTGGTGCGGTCATCCCGGTTCACGGTAAAGAACGGTTCTTCATCGAAATGAGGTTCTTCTTGGGCGTAACCCAATTGTCGCATTACCCGATGTGGATCGTACATTGAAAATCCTTCAAACACAGTCATCAAGGGTCCATAGTATAATGCAACAACTTCATTTCTCCTTGGGATTAAACCTTGATTTCTATCCTCCCGATACGGATCAAATATCACCTCTTCCGCAAGTCAAATTGTCGATGGCGGCTCGGAGTTTCATAAGATTTTCGGCATTTCCTTATCCACAGAGTACCCTTAAAACTGTACCTTTGAGCTCTTGGCAAATGAACCTAACACTTTATTATCCACTTTGACGTAAGAGTTGTCTTTGAACAAAGTAGGAAAGCGTTCATATATCCAAACCTATGCAAAAGAAAAAAAGTTTAGCAAGAACCCTTATCTTACGAGATTTGCAAATATAAATGTTTTAAACAATAAAATTACCTCGGAAGAGACATGTGTTTCCGTTAACTTGCTTAGTGAGTGCCCTAGAAGATTTTGTCAACTCATTGTTCAAGAAGGCAACCACCGCAGTACCCCAAGAATAACCACGCATCTCATGTAAGGGATCCAATAGTTGCAAGTAACTGGCCTCGACTTAGTTTCCCGAATCAGCCGGGAAGATACATCTCGCCCGGGTGTATAGCAAATAAGCGGCCAAGTGGTAGCATTGATTCGCACCGGGTGCACCATTCCTTCCCTAACAAGGATTTCCTGAGTCTTCCATAATCCGTCCCTCAACTTCTTCACGTTAAACTTCTTGGTTAGTCGACCATCCTTCTTGTCAAGAACATCATCCGTCTGAACCTGACTCCAACCGAACAATTTCTTGCTCAATTCGTAAATCTTCTCGAAAGAAATGGCATTATCGAATCCCTCGGTGACTTGCTTTTCCATCAACCTCGAGGCCTAGAATTTGTTGAGCATCATCGGGAGTTATCGCCATCTCACCGAATAGGAATAACAGAGTATCGGTCTCTCCATAGAACCGCTCACAGAATGCAGAGATGGTAACTTTATCATGATTAATATTCGAACTATCCACCGCAGGAAACAACCCGGAGTTCCTCACAATCACTTTCACCTCCTCACATTCCAAGCCAAGATTCCAAGTATGCGTCACTGAACACGAAGCTTGGCGCCTCATGAGACGGATGGCATGCTTGTGATCCTAAATACCAAAAAAAAAGTCAAGATTAATACAAACACTTGATGCAAATTTAATTAAGATAGTTACACACTTGAATAAATAACAAAGACGGATTAAGATTACTTACGGTAGTATTATGGACTGTACATGCCCAAGAGTGTTTGATTCCAAAAAGAACGACTCCACCATCTGTCAGGGTCCCTTTTGGAGGCTCACCTTCTTTGAAGTGCAACCATCAAGTGTTTGGGAGGCATGTGAGAATCAGTAGGTTTAGTGATCACCCTCTTCTTCGTTCCGGTTGAAGTTGAAGCCGAAGCTTCGGTGGCTTGAACAACAGCTAGAGTTTGTTCTCCTTCTCCATCTCCATCTCCTTCTTCTTCTTGTTCCTCTTCCTCTTCAACAATTTCATCTTCGATGATATTCTTACCTTTATCTCCATTACCATCATCATCATCACCATCATCATTACCTCCTCCAGCCTCATGCATGTCTTGATCACCACCATCATCATCATCATTGTTACCTCCTCCGGCCAGCCGGATTGGTTTCATCAACATCATCATCATCACCTCTTCTACCGGATGGAATTGATTGGTCTTCATCTCTGAGTCTCGTGCTCAATCATTGGGTTCGGATAGTGGTTCTAAGACCTTGGTCGTTCCCCTAAGCACAACATATACCCCTCGATGTTTTGAAGACAAGAGTTTATCACCAACACGAGGAGGGTTTGAAGGAGGACTAAGAGCTGCTTTCAGAGCTGCTTTCTTCTTTGCCATTCGCAATCTGAACAAGAACAATTCAGAAAAAAAACATTACAGGCCGGCAGGTTAGATATATACAACATATCCGGCGGAACAATGGCCGGTAAGGTCGACCAAAAGATGAGTGCCGGCTAAAAAACGCCGGCATTGTATCATCAAAATAGCCTTCCTAGCATAAAAAAACAAAAAAATTTCACTATACAGGTCGGCAAGGTCCATTACACATACATAGCCGGCTGACAAACCGCCGGCTTGGTTTTATATAACTACCCTTCCGGATTTAAAAGTTCTAGGCATCAGGAAACATTCAAAAGAAGTAGCCGGAAGGGTAAAAAACAAAAAACTTGCCGGCTTCATTAAAAGATAAAAGACGCCAAGCAATGTATACGATTGAATAACTCCGCGGCCACCTGCTAGTAGCGATTGCTTAAACTCTATGACAAACAAGAACCTTATACCTCCCGGCCAAACCCTAACTATGAAATCCCGGAAAGGTCGATAACCAAGAACCTTGCCGGCGCCGTAACTACCAATTCACAAATTCGATTTTTCTTACCTAATTTGACATGCAAACATGAAATTGAAGTACTAGAGTGAGTTTAAGTGTGCCCTTACTTTCTTAAGCGCACCATTTCACGTGTTTCAGCGGGAACAAATTCTTCTTCTTCAACCGTTTTTTTCTTCACTTTCTTAGCAACCAAATTTGCAATTCCAGGGTTATATTCATTGGGTTTTCGATTAGTTTGTTTCATACGAGTTGCCTTCTTCCGTGGTGGATCCATTGATGAAGACTAATCGGAGTTTTCGAATCGACGATTTTAACGAATTGATCGACGAGTTTTGGTGGTGGTGGGGTGATGGAGCCGGTAAGGTTGTGGAGGAGAAGAAGAAGAGAAGAAAATGAAGAAAGAAAACTGATTTTGGTAGTAATTAGAGTTATAATGAGAAAGGGTAATTTTGTAACTTTACCCATTGACCTCCCCCTTTGCCCTTAAAAAAGAGTCCCTATAAAATTGGGTATACCCCAATTAGTTTGAGTATACCCCAATCAAGCCAGGATATAAAGGACCTCCCTCGCTTCGCTCGGTCGGCCCAATGAACTGAAAACATTTTTTTGCACTCCACTGGAATGGGTGACTAAGTACTGATGTTTTTGGGAGCAATATTCTGAAATATATTGGATGCATCCCTCCCTCTTCTATTAATAAGAACCGGGAAATGTTAGTCAGTGAAACATATACATGCAACCTTAGAGAGTAGAAAACCTACCGTGGTGATCATCAAGTTGTACTGAATAAACAATTACCAAAGTCAAAAGAGGATGCGATACCATACGAGATAAGGGTGCGTAATAGTACTGAATTCCAAGAAAATAGAAGTAACACAAAGTTTGTTATTAAACTTATAAGTGAAGGTTACCTCAAGCCTACAAAGCTACAGATAGGAAAATTTGTAGGTATCTAATCTCGGACCTGATAGCATTGTTCTGAAATATTTCTACCCAAATGTTTTTACGTTCAAGTTAATGGTTATCAGGGGTAATCCAAATGCCAATGCGACCGATGTTCGAAATGGATATATTACTATGGCGGTGACTAAATGCAATCCACGTAAAAATTAAATACAACCCTTTCAAAATATTATAAACATTGTTAACATGGATGAACAAAACTTATTTTCATCTTCACCCACAATGTTTGCAGACACATATATTATATTTTTTCTTCATTCTTCTTTCGTTACAATTGTCTCTTTAATTTCTTTTTTACTAAATAAACCAGGTGGTACACAAAGAACATAATGGAGTTAATACAAATAACCCATTTTGGTTGATTTAATAGAGTTTAATTTCCATTCAAATTCAGCCTTTTATTACAAAAAATCGTTAAATTTTGTTTGATTCTTCAAATAAGTTTTTATTTTCTTAGGAGGTTTTGATCTTTGAGAAAAATAAAACAGGGATGGATTGAAATTGGTTGAATGTTTCTAACAATTATTGACGCAGAATATAATCACTTGTGTTATGGTGATGCAAAAAAAATTAAAAAAACTAATCATATACCACACTTTGTTACGGAAAAGAAATTTTTTTATGATTGAATTGATTAAGAGTACTAAAAATCAGATTTTCAGGGTTAAGAAAATGCTGGGGAACCCCGTTACAGAGTTGCAGATCTCTTTTGGTGGGGAATGAAAAAGAGAAGACCCTAAGGCCTCTTCCTATGCACATGCCAAAAAAATGGTGTTTGGCATGCCAGGTGGCATGCCAAACCATTTCCGCCACTATGGGGAAACCGCTGAGCGATCGAATCCCTAGCGAAAGATAATCATAATATCTCCAGCGATAAAGTCTTTATCGCTCGATAAAAATAATAACGCTGGCGATATAATGGTTATCGCCAAGTAGTTATTCTGCAACGGCTAGTTCCCCCTATGGTTCCTATATATACGTCATTTTACCTCGACAGAAAACTCACACCTGCTTCTAAAGATATTACTCCTTTATTCTCAATTTTAAGCTTCATTACAATGTCGAGATCCAATGAAGAAAGGGATATTATTATGAATAGGTTCAGGTTACAGCAAGAAAGTTATCGTATGAGGTTGCAAGAAATTGACGAAGAGGAAGCTGAAGATGAGAAACTAATCGAAACTTTGATGCTTGTACATACGGGTCAAATACCAAGAGTTCCAGAGCCCAAAGAAGTATTATCAAGAAGATATACGTATCGAGGAGGGAATTTTACCATCGAAGCTCATGCACGATTATTTTCTTCCCAATTGTGTGTACTCGATCGAGATTTTCAAGGTCGATTCCGCATGCCTCGTCATCATCTGGTGAAAAAGATTATTGAAGAGCTTTGTCGAGTGGAACCCCAATTCAATTATCAGTTTGATGCACTGAATATTAGAGGTCATAGTCCCGAACAAAAAGTTACTTCGGCTTTAAGGATTCTAGGTTATGGCACTCCAGCGGATGCGAATGATGAGTACCTTCGTATGGGTAAAACAACTTCTTACAGTTACCTTTCATTGTTTTGTGAAGTAATGATTAATCATTTTGGTCCAACATATTTACGAAAACCAACCGACGAAGATGTTAGACAAATATTAAGGGAGAATGAGGAAAGGGGATTCCCATGAATGCTAGGTAGTCTTGATTGTATGCATTGGGTATGGCATGGATGCCATGTTTATTGGGCTGGTCAATATAAAGGTCATTATCCAAAACCAACAGTTATCCTAGAAGCTGCTGCTTCTTACGATTGTTGGATATGGCACGCTTTTTTTGGTCTTCCGGGTTCACAAAATGATATTAATGTTTTGCACAAGTCGCCTCTGTTTGAAGATTTGAAGTATGGAATTTCTCCATCTGTCCGTTTCATGATCAACGGCCATCAGTACACTCATGGCTATTATCTTGCGGATGGTATCTACCCAAAATGGTCCACCTTGGTTCAATGCTACCGTCAGCCTCCTGCTGATGCATTGGGCCGTTCGTCATCGATATTTTAACGATGCCCAAATGGCACTGAGGAAGGATGTGGAACGCGCTTTGGAATTTTGAAGAGGAAGTTCGCTATCATTTGTGGCCCATATCGTGGGTTGAGTCCTCGTGAAATGCACAAGACTATGCTCACTTGCATAATTCTTCATAACATGGTAATTCAGGAAACCAGGCGTGATTCGGATTGGATTAACTATGATGATGAAGATTTGAGGCCGGAGATTCGACCTGAAAGAGGCCTCCCTGCAAGGAATTATGGTCAAATGACTAACTACATTCAAAACCGTAATTTGTATGACCAGTTAAGAGATGATCTGAGATTGAATCTTTGGGCAGAGCATGGAAGATGATTTTATGTATTTTCTTAATGTTTTAGCTTCAGTTTAAGTTATGTTATGTATTTTTATTTTTCTAATTAATAAACTTCAACATTTCATTTCAAATTAATATTAATTGGAATGCATAACAACATATCAAATTAAAACTTAAACTAAAACATAAAAACTTAAAATGCTACATTAAACTAGTACTAAACTAGTACATTAATCATTTAGAGGAATTATTTCATCAAACTCATCATCAGTTCCATCATCATCATCTTCTTCATCACGGTTGTTAGTAAATCCGACTTGCTTTTCAATCATGTGCTTGAATCTGTCAAATTCGATTTGCCATACATGTTTTTGTTGGGCGTTCATAATTGAGGTGTTAGCTTGAAGAATGTTATGCTTGTCATAGTCAAACTGGAATTTTTCTTGAGAAAGACGACTTTTCTTACTCTCCGGTTTTGAATTTTCCTTTGAATGGATCTTTCCTTCGCGATGGTCTTTTGATAATCCATAAACTCCGCCATGTTAAATCCTACGGAACTCACTCCTTCTTGAGCTAATTTTCTAGCCGGTTTGCCTGATTCCTCCCCCGAAGTTTTCCCTTATTATTACCATCAACATAATTATTGAAAACTACGTTGGAATTTGAGCTTGTAGGGGTATCTGATGAAGAATTTGATGGACCTTGTGAAAATGGTGAAGAATTTGGTGTTGAGGGAGAAGAATTATATGGTGACTTTTAGGGTACTATTTGATTATTTTTTCTAAGTAATCGGGATTATATTTGTTCAAACCCTTCAAAATATGATAACAACTTTCGAAAGCAAATCGTTTACCATGTTTTCGTTGCCAATCTGTCGAACCTCTCTTTCAAAATCAACATCGGTCGACCACTTTGTCCTTTCCTTTTCTCTTGGCTTGCATTATCAATGCAACATAAGCGGCTACTTCCCGGTTGATTACAATGAAGTGTTCTGACAATCCTTTTGCATCACGACCATTGATGTTCATGGTTTGTTCTTCATATTTTTGAAATATATTATCCCACATGGTGTTACCATGTTGGTGTGCACCACCGATACAATCTTGGGTAAAAAAAACATAATTACGACAAATACATTCATCTTCCATCATGGTGTATTTTGCACCACGGACTCGGTTCTTCTTACCTTTGCCTTGAGTTTGTGCTTGTGAATCCATTTTACAAGAAAATATAATTGTAGAGGAGTTGTGATAGTTTTAGATTTGAAAAAGATTGAGAAATTAAGAAATTCTAGAGAGATTTAGAATTTTTGGTGTGAGTTGATATGAGTTTGAAATCGGTATTTATAGAGGGGGAAATTGTAGCCGTTAGATGATGATCTCTGGTCAGCGATTATCATACTAGCGAGCGATATCTTGACTGTCGGCGCGATTGGAAGACCATCGAAAGGCGATGCCGACCATCGAGCGACCAAAACTCTATCGCTCGCTGGAGACTCTGTCGTGTATGCCTATATGCCAGGAAAAACATATTGGCATATGAGTTTGGCAGTTTGACATACCCATAATGAGTGCATATATGCCAAATACCATGTTTTGGCATGTGCATAGGAAGAGGCCTAAGAACCTAATCTCTTTCCTTCAGATAGTAAGAGAGTTAGAAGAGAAAAATACATTCTCGTCGTAGCTTACAAATTAAAACTAGATAAGATGTTGAGTATGATTTTTTTTTCCTCATATTTTGCCTCTTTTTTCTTGGATATTGTTTGAAGAGAAATTCATAAGAAAAAACTTGTCTTCATTTAACTTTCAAAGAGAGATGTGTGGTAATGAGGTGGCTTAGATGGTGTCGAACTGATGTGAGAAATATATTGCTTGGAACCGATGCTTGTGTGTGATGCTGACTATTCAACGAACTCTGGTGGTCTTAAGTTGGCTGGGCTTCGTGTTACATAGGCAGTGATGCTTCGTAGATTGCTGGAATTACTAAATTAGTGACGAGATGATGTGTAAGGTCTTTAACGAGTTTGAATCAGCGAGGTGACTGCATGTTTTACGAACTTCGTTTGTATGAAGAATATTTTCTTTGAGGTTGTTGTTCATTGAGCTTAAGACTTTTTCTTTATCGTGTCAAGACGTTTGTAATGCTTGGTTCAATATTTTCCTACGAGATGATTTTATCTGAGGTTCTTTTGTTGGGATGGTGAGATGATAAGCAAGGGTTTATCTTTTATGGTGAGCGGGATATCTTAGTGAATTATCCAAGGTTTTTTCTCTACAAGTTTTGATCCTGGTAGTTGGTGTTGGACCTTCCAAACAACGCTTTCTCCATTCGTTGTCGACATGGGTAGAAAATGCTGGTTTGGATTATTTTTACTAGTATAGCACGCACGCGCGATGCGCCTGCCATTCCGTTTCCACTTCCCAAACAAATCGAAATTTTACTTCAATAATTTTCTAATTACAATACCCATTTACGCAAAATGTTCATATACTACAGCAAGTAAAACAATAATATCAACAACAAACATAATTCTGCGTTACTCTATGATTCTAAGGCTACAACGGAACGAAGACTTCCTTACAAAGCCATTGCCACAAAGAGGTATAGCTTCAATCAAAAAACATAAAAGAGAATTTCTATAACTTGTGTTGTGTGTTAATTCTTATGATTCAAAAATGATAATAGTGGAGAATTTGTTGGCTGCCAACCTCGAGAATCACCTTAATAATATCTCACACAAACAATTGCTAAAGCATTAGACCCTATTTTGTAAGCACAGCAAATGGGCGCCCAAGAAATAATTTCTATACCTCTTCGATGCACCTGCATGAATAAAAGCAAGTACTTGGTTTACATTTGATAGGAGGTCGAATTGACATAGACGATTAATAGGTGACCAGGAGCATTTAATAAAGCCATGATGTTTTCGGTTTGACATGGCCGAGAAAGCAAGAACGATGTGCGGTTTTGAACACCTTTGTTATGACCGATAACTACCCGAAAGCGCCTACCTGCATTAACCACCATGTCGGCCTATACCAAGATGGCAAATCTTATCTGTGAGCATCCTATTTAATGAATTAAATGTTAAACTACTTTTAGGACAACAATTTGAGATGTAAAAGTACATACCACATCAAGAACTCCTTTTGGGTCAACTAAAAGCCTTTACCATGGTATAAAACTATTGGATCCATCATCCACGAAATTCACTTATATTTAAAGACCAAAAAAATGGAAAACAACCTCAAAATAACATGATGAGCTGCAATTAGTAAGGCATGATTGAAGCGGCACCTAGTCACTGTTTCCTTCCACCCATCCTGGAAAAGGTTCCTTGCAAGTACTTTCAATGACACTCGGACGTGTTCTCGCTACGGGTGTATCCCCTCTCATACTCTTTGTTGTTCATCATTTCTCCCATGGCCTTAGTGAGCACATATGTGTCTTGCCAACCGTAGATCCTCGCTCTGTTAACATGACAAACCAACTTAGGTAAAGAATGAGCATTATTAAAGAAAGTTAAAACCTCTAAGAGTAATATGAACTCAAACTTGTATTTTCTCGAGATGATGGAAATGAGATGTTGTAAACGGAAAGTAGAAGAAAAAAATTGTATTACCTTTTTAAACCCAGTTCAAATTTTATTCGAATGTCTCTTTTGAATGCAAAGCCAACTTCATTTCGGCTTCAATATCTATCAAGGGCGGAGCTCTTGCATGGGTATTAGGTGCGAGTTGTTCCCTTGCTAGGCTATCCCACGATGAAAGTGGTTTTTCAAGATTCAACCTTGTCTTCGTCCGTTAACATAGGTTGTCAATGAAATGAAGAATACATCAATATTAGTAAATTATATTTCAAACTCTAAAATACACGAATTATGAAACAAACTCATATATTAAGTTTATTTTGATTGTTAACTTGTATTCTTACCGGTTGATACTTGCAAGAACAAATGAAGTATCTTGCACCTTTGCGAAGTCATAAGTCGAAAAGATCCTCGAGTGTTTATATTCATAGCAATATCGTACTGCAATCATGTAACTACCTGTGAGAGAATACGATGCATGTGCGGGTGTATTTTGCTTGCCTAAGCTTTCCGATCCTCGGTACTTTTCTTGAGTCAGTATTGCTCAAGTTTCTAACATTTTCAAAACCATTTCAAGTATAAGCCATCAATCAAGTGTCAGTGATTGATGTATAGAGAGACATACCAACATCTAATAATTTTGAAATGGAGGGAGTATTCATTTGATTTCTCAACTTTTACCTCTCTTAAATAAAAATCATCAGTAGTTTAAGAGTTCTGGTTGGAACCAAATGGAAGTGGTGTTCGGGCAATTTTTGGTTCGGAAGATACCGTGTCTCAAACAATCCCTACTATGACTAAACCGTAACAAACTCTAAAATCGCAAAAACACCTGTAAGATTGATATGATGTCAAGCGAAAATTTTGACTAAATTAAATAAAGTAGGACTATCTTAGGAATTTATACAAACAACGGAAGTTCGAGCCTTCTACTTGGTTAAATCCCAACAATCTTGTACTACTACAAAACTACTCCACCAAAAATCAAAAGAGAAACTCAAGTTGACAATTCTCAAGGAAAATCAACAAACAAATGAGGTTTACAGATTCTAAAATACAATGGGTTTACTGAAAGCAAGTGTAGTTAGAAAGCAATTGTTCCTGAATTTTATAAACAACACTCAATTTATATGGTTTGAAACTAAATGAAAAGGGAAACCCAAGAATCACCAAAAACAGTTGAGTAACCTGAATTTCAATTTTGGTACCCCATTTATATGCTTTGAAATTCGGTGACTGGAATTCCCAAATTTGAAATTAAAGAAGAATAAGATTAACAATGGAATAACCTGGGTTGAAATCTTCTTTTAGGTCTCATATTTTTCGTAGCTGTTGTTCTTGTTTCATGGAGGAGATGTTTCAGAAATCTCTTTCATGGTGGAGGAGGTGAGGTG
Organism: Papaver armeniacum; assembly: GCA_023531295.1. Classification (NCBI taxonomy): domain Eukaryota; kingdom Viridiplantae; phylum Streptophyta; class Magnoliopsida; order Ranunculales; family Papaveraceae; genus Papaver; species Papaver armeniacum. The sequence continues at coordinate 50,534 of JAJJWW010019178.1, read as the reverse complement.
TTTCAGACGAAAGAGAAGTTCGAGACAGAGACGAAGACAAAACGAAACTGATTTTCTATTGTTACGTTAAGTTACGACTGTACCCTTGGATGCGTAATTTCGGTGATAGAAATCGGCGAGGGTACTTTAGTAAAAGAGGGTGGACACGGTTGAAAAAACCCTCTTTTCTTTATATTAGTAAGATTTATGTTTCTTCATTGGTAGATGACGAGAGCTTGGTGTTGGGCTTACGAGCTTTGACGGTAACATTCTACTGTGACTTCAAGGGCATATTTACTAGCGTACCTCTTTCATCGTGGGTTGTTCATTTGTGCTTTTGCGGTATGGTTGGTTGCTTCCTGGTTATTATGGACCTTGACATCTATCAAAGTTTATTTGTTGACGTAGAGTACTTCTCTGCTTACCGTTTTAATAATGAGTTGATGGTGCACTTTCCAATTTGTCTTTCCCGAGCTATAAAATTTCCTCGTCGATAGTATCGAGCACTCTTTGGGCTATACTCTGCAAAAGAATGTAGAAATGAGTTCTGAAAGTTTTTATGTAAATTGTAATAGTGTTATTCCTTTATAGTACGCCTCCTTTTGCTTTAAGAGGTGAATGAAATAAAGCCGTCAAAAGCAAAAGCAATATGTTGCCTCTATGTTGCAAATAGAAGTCTAACTTTGTTCTTGTTGATCTACGAACTGATATTTTGGATGCCCAATATGATTTGCCTCTGCCTTGCCTCGACTTTGCTTTATGCCTTGCCCCGAAAAATTAAAAAAAAAAAATCCCTTCAGTGTACTGTACGAAATAAGTAATATCCTTAAATGTAACACCCCGAGTTTCGGACCAGGGTCAAACCCATATGGAGATCTGAACTTAAGGCATTACGGGTCGGAACGATACTTATGCGTATATTTAATCTTGCTAATTCACTTTTATACCGACATAATTGAAACTTTTATACATGAATTGAAGCATATAAATACATTAAACATCGTTCAAAACATTTTCAACTAAACATTTTTTTATTTCAGTTTACACGTCAAGCAATACAAGAAAACAATGCAATCACTAAGCTACTCATTTCTAGCTTCCATTTCCAACTTCCATAAATCTACAAGGAATGTCAATTGGGGTGAGATGATAGCTCAATATAATGCATTCCCTTTCTCAAAATATATAAAAACATGCCAATCAATCAAACAAAATATGTACAACAAGAGTATACGACGCAACTTCAAGGATTTAAATATATGTATATTCATCAACTAAACTCGCAATCTATCAAATTCTCTTAAATGCACGAGTATCCTCGGTTCGTGCCCCGCCTATCCGTGTACCTTGGCACGGGACCGCCAACCTCACTTGCACGAGTATCCTTGGATCGTGCTCCACCTATCTGTGTATCCTCGGTATGGGCATTTCCATTCAAACAAATATATTCATTCATTTATAAATTCACAGTACCGTTGTACGAGTATCCTTGGGTCATTCCCCACTTATCCGTGTACTCTCTGGTACAGGCACCTCAATTCAAACAAATATATCCATTCATTTATAATTTCACACTGTCGTTGCACGAGTATCCTTGAATCGTGCCCTACCTATCTGTATATCCTCGGTACGGGCACCGCCATCCAAACAAGCATATCATACAATATACATTTTGATATTACAAACCACTTCATCACCAAGTCATAAGTTCATAACCCAACTAACGATGTAATTCTTTCAACCATTTAAGCAAGCACACTAACTGCATAATTTTATTTTATAGGTTTCATAATGATAACTTGGTCTGATCGTCCTCAAATTTTAGGTGAACATTCCTGACACAAATTTCACAAAAAACTAACAGTTTAAAAAAAAATATGATTTTTACAAGGTCAACATAACAACTGGGCAGATTACATGTTATTACCAAACAATTCATGAAAAATTAATAAAACCTGAAATTGAGCAAATCCAAAGAACAAAGAAAGATAGAATATATGGATACAACTTTTGTCAAGATCACAAATCATTATAAAATCATTAATATTTTCTAAACACACCAAAACTATTGCAGAGAGAAACTATCCAGAATTCCAGAAATAATCACCCAAATTCAAACAAATATTCAACGGTGGATTATTCTCAAATTTTAACCAATGATACCCAATTATGTTATCTATCAATAGAACAAGCTTGATCATCAATCAAATATAGATGGTTATGCGAATAAATTTCTGAAACCTAACAATACAAAATCATACGAGAAAACACACAAAGAAAACACCAAAAGAGAAAGGGTTTCGCATTCTACCTTAGTTTCATTAAGCCTCCACGGATTTTCTTCTCCAAAAATCTCTAACTCCATCTTCCTCTCCTAGCTTTCTCTCTAATCTATGTTTGTAACCCCTATTTCTTTTCTCCCTCTTTCCTTTATAAATCATAGACTAATTTCCATATTAATAATAATACATCATATTTATTATTTTCTTTATTTCTTTTTATTTGTATTTTAATTTTCTATTAATGTTAATTTTACTATTTATTAGCTATTCTATTTTCACCATAACTTGTAGCCTTTCTAGTTCAGTCAACCCACCTAGGCTAAGGCCAAAGAATAAAAAACTATGCCACAAGGTTAACTAATTCGGGTATTAGCCGACCCGAAACAATAACTAAAAATACCGGGTATTACATTAAAAGTATAAATGATAAGTATCCATAAGAAATATCAATCTATTAAAATTAGATGTTGTAAAAAAAAGTTCGAAGTGTATGTAGTGTTCCTTGAATAATAATCTACGTGTTAGAAACTCAACGTATTTATAATGAGAAGGATCAATCTTGAAGAAGTATGAAGAATAAAGGATCTGAAGCAAGGAACACTTAAAGATCAATCTGGTCGTATCCAAATAATCAAATCGGAATTCAGCCAAGTAATAAACTTGCTATCTATCTTTCAAGATACAAATTTTACAAGAAACAAGTCACGTAATCGATTATAATTATATGGACGTATCTACTAAGATTGAATACGTACTATTTGTATAAATCCAGTTATAAATATAAACAATATAATGAGGAAAAGGAAAAACACAAGATACCAGAAGTTTTGTTAGCGAGGAAACCGCAATAGCAAAAAAAAAAAAAAAAAAAAAAACGGGACCTCGTCCAAATTTGAACACCAAAACTTTATTAAGACGCTACAGACACTAGCCTTATATCAGACATCGGTTTGGAATTTGATGTTCATTTAAACACTTAAGAAGTTACTCATGATACACATACGCAAGTGTTTTAGTGATCAATCATGTCTTAAAGGTGTTTATATATGATAGTCATAGCAGTGCTAAACATATTTAAAAAATAAATCTTTGAGTATCTTCTAAAATCTACTGTGACCATTGCCTTACGGTTCACGAAAATTCACGAGTCAGGGTGCTACGGTTCATGAATCGGGTTAGCCAACCCTGCTCGGCTTGAGGAATTATAGACACGGTACGTGAACCGGGTTCGCCAACTGTACGCCTTTTACAGCAACATGAAAAATTCAGTTCACCATGGATTGGGAACTGTCTCCAATTGAACTTGTGGTTGGTGAACTGGGATCGCCAACCTGATGACTTTGTAAACACGTCATTTTTACATCTTAATTTACATTTATTTACTTATTTATTTTGTACATATTTGATTTTTGATTTGTTTTTTGCGGAATTTAATAAATAAATGGATTAAAATACGGTACTTTGCCATAAAATGGATGGAAAGTCAGATGCCTGGGTGTACTATCGAAATCGAAATTAATTCTCAAAATAGCAAGATATCTTTCGGGGTTCACTAATATCGATATCATATAATGGGAATAATTTACATGTTTGGAAATATAATTTGTCTTGACTAGAAAATTTGGAGGCCAGATTAATATGAAAAGCAAAAGGAAGCAATATTTTAATCAAGGAAAAAAGTAAAATCATTAGGATATCCATATATTTTCCATATTACTCATCTTTTGTATTCTATTTATTTAGTAAATATACTATACTAATTAAATGTGAAGATTGCAGAAAAATTTCAATGACTTGGGTATAAAACGGGGTCAAAGACACATGAAAAGGGGAGTTCATTTTTCGAGTTCAATCTGAGCTAGTAGTTTAGTTTAGTATTTTTGCTTCTTTTATATTTATTTTATCTTGTAATGAAATAATCTCTTCATTGGGGCTACGGATGAAGCCATATGATATGTATTAGAGAGTTTTAATTTATTAGAGAGTCTTATATTCTTGTTTATCATGATAACAATTCTTTTTACGTGTTCTCGTGCTTCCTTAAAAGAGTTATATTTCTTTGGTTCCACCTATTTGCCACCCACACTATTTCTATTTGCCACCCACCTTAATTGCCACATCCATTTATTCTATTTACCACCCATGTATTTTAGAATATATTCTAAATACTACTTCTTGACTTTTTATTCACACCCAACACTAAAAATACCCAAATACTTAACCCTAAAAATTAACTCAAAAACAAAACAATTCCAGCATTCTTCTTCTCCCCAACGTCACTTTCTCCCCATCTCTTCCACCCGCCACCATCTCCAACAACAGATCCTCCACAACTTAAAAAAAAAAAAATCGCTTAGTCAATTTGATTCATTAATAGACGACTTGTAGTGGAGATGATTCATTAATGGAAAGATCGATCGCTTAGTCAATTGATTATTTAATGGTCGACTTGTAGTGCCGATGATTGATTAATGGACATACTAGGAAAGTTATTCATCACTTCTCTTTGAGTAATAGCCGTACTATTGGTTAAAGGCCATGATGAAGGCTAAACTCTCGAAACAATCCTTACTAATATCAATTTGGATGTTATTAGCGTGAGTAGAGGAACTCTACTGTTATGCAAATCATAAGCTTTTGGCAGACATTAATGGCTAAGCACAATTTTAATTTAGGGTTTATTAGTTTATTAGAAGGCAGATAAAAATGGTTAGAGATATAGTCAAATTATATTTGACTTTTTATAGGTGGTGAATAGGTAAAGATAGAATTGGAAAATGAAATTGTTAGAAATTTTAAAATGGGAGGTAAATAGGAAAAATGTGGGTGGCAAATAGGTGGAACCTATTTCTTTTCTAGAGACCAGCACTTTTAAGTAATGAAAGTTGTTAGTATTTTGAGAATCAATTGATTATAAAGTTATATTTTCCGAGACGTCCATCATGTCCTAAATCATCTTGAGTAATTTTAAGAGAATATATTATTTAAAATGGTTCTAGTTACCTGATATACATTATATTGGTGAAATCTAAAGTCCTAGGTTTCATTTCTTATGATTTCTTATGATTTTTATAGTTTTACTATTTCTTAATTATTCTTTTAGGTTTAATATTTCCAACTCATTGCTACTGTCTATGTACCATACTACATAGATCGAAGGGATCAAGCACTGACTGTAGTTCATTTGTGTCGGGACCAGTAACTAAATCCAACTGGTGTTGCAAGGACAAACAAATCCTAGTTCGTACATGACAAAGGGTCCTCTTCACAAATGATGCACAATATAGTGTATCACAGACCTTTCCATTAGAATGCATCATGAATCTCTCTTGAGTAAGCATCATATATGCTTCACCAGCATATCTTTATAGCTTAAGGATGAATCTCCACTTAATGCACCTTCAATCAATACCCCTTACCTATATACGTCTTATTGATATTTTTACAAGTTGAAAAGGGGGAAAGGATTGACATGTGCCTAGTCCATCTGTTTTCGTGACATGAGTTTCAGAAATTGCACCATTATGCTCAACTTATGATTACATCATAGTGGTGTTGTTTCGCTCTTGGCCAGCATACCACTAACGTGATACACCATGATGATGCAATTTTTGTTCTGAGCCTACATTCCCTTAAAGCGCAACACAATCTTGAGATAAAGCTTCATGTCACCCAATGGTACATCTTTGAGCATGCATCATGCGAAAAGTGTAGGTGTTACAAAAGAGAATTGAGCAAGCTAGTGGTCGTTACAAGCATAGTTGACACCATTATCACCACTAATGATGGGGTGCTAGTGTTTGATGGCGGAAAACCTAAACACACATCAAAACAAAATTACAATCGAACAAGCGATTGTATTTGTACAATCGGTTTAGTAAAGGAACTAAGGTGCTTAGTCAATTTTTGGTTTGCTAAAATATTAGGAAAAATTTCTTTGGGCTATTGTTTCCTTGGTAACATATCAAAACAAAATTACTGTGTAGTTTCGGTTTTCATATTTGTTATCTAAAATGGTGTGTGAAACCCTCGTGCTTAACTCTTATAGGTTGCAAGTCATTTGAGATTTGTAAGATCCTTTCGGTTTGTATTTTATTTGCTCGTAGCTTTGTCATTTTGTGACAAAAATGGGGAGAAATATATGGAGTAAACAAGTGATTTGGTATCACTAAGGAAAGGACGATGGTGCTTAAATGTTATATCTAACGAAAGGGTAAAGCATAGACTAAGGGGGAGTAACATATCATATTGATACTTGTAGTTATATGGACTACAAGAGGAAATAACAAAGACGTGAGGATTGAAAATATATCTATCTTACCTTTATGGGGAGTATTAGCTTTGTTATTATAATGTCAACAACGGCATTTATGGATTGAATGTATACAGGTTCACTAGTACAAATATGGGCTTAGATGACAGTTCAAAACAGTCACCAAAATACTTATGTGACAGTTTTGAAAAAAAATTGCACTGTCACCAAAGCCTCTGTTACGAAAGGTCTGTAAGAAACTGTTACAGTATCATCACTATAAGGTAATAGTTCTTTCATAAATCTGTCATTATTAAAGACTTACGGTAACGTTTTCTAAATAAAACTGTTATTGGAAACTCGGGTTCTTACACTAAGGTAACGGTTTCTTACCTAACCTGCCATTGTTTGAAAGTTACTGTAACATATTTTAAATAAAACTGTCATCAAATACTCGTTTTTCATGCACTAAGGTAACGTTTTTTTCATGAAACAGTCATAGTAGATAAGATTTTCTATAAAAAAAATTGTCAACTTCAATCCCATTAACGCACTTGTTAAATGTCATTTATCTGTAGTAAGTTCATGCTACAGTTGTTAAGTAGTATACTAAGTGAAATAATTATTACCAAAATGACAATTGTATTTTATTAAATAATTTGTTATTTCTAGAATTCAAGGTTCAACAAAATGATACAAAAAAAACTAAAAGCAAATAATAACTTGTATCTTTCTTTCATTACAATGGAAGAGAATTTGTAAACCTCAATGCTCTAAAGTGACTTCCACCGCCTCTTGTGTAAATGACTTGTTCTCACCATTGTTAGAAGAATTTGTCTAGTCACAACGTCCTGAAGCAAAACACTTTTGATGCCTGCAAAGTATCACATCTCCATACAATAAGACATCGCCAAAGTTGTAGAAACATACCAAAACGTGCCAAGACAAGGAAATGAAACTGAACATTATTCATCCTTAACCATATCAATTATGAGAACTCGTCAATGAGAGGAAAAAACTTCGATGATGAATAATGCATCCCATGGATTCAACTAATCATATTGCAACAGAGAAGAAACAAAAATCATATACGCAAGAGAACAAAATATTGGCAAGATCATCACACTAGGAGTTACTTGATTTAGTCCACACATATACAAGTATTTGACAATCATGGAACAAATGAAATCGGAATTGTTGGAAATGAGTTTGAGATAAACGCTAATGGGTATTGAAAATGTGTTTAGGACTCGCTCAAAGAAGTCACGGGTCACTCAATTGGAATTGGGAGAAACAAATTTTTATTACTTCCAAAACTCTTTTGTCGTATAGGACCTTACTCTCTTACAGAAACTTTACTTCTTTCACTCTTTCTCACCTTATCACTCACTCTTTCTCACCTTGTCACTCACTCTTCTTTTCACTCGATTACACTATACCTCACTTGGTGTCTTCACTCAATTACAGTTCACAATGCTTACATTACTTGACCAACCTTTATAAGGTCTAGAACGTTCTCTAACTATATACTACCTCCTACTCCAGTAGACTCTTAACCTTTTACATTTCTTTTACATTAAGTATCCAACTTTGACTAACACTACTCCAGATTACTCTAGAATGCCCGGACATCTGATTACTTAGTTAACATTCCAGATAATTATGGATGACTTCACTTCAGTTCCTTGTTTTACAAGGACTCTAGATCTTTCTACTAGTTACAAGAATTTTTAATATCTTTCTTGTATTTTCTAATCTCATTTATATTATTCTAAGATTATCCCAAATCAAGTTTAACTTTTCAACAGGAATAAGATATAACAAATATTATTCTTACCTCAAGCACCACGACTGTTTGCATTTGCGTTGATTTTGCTATTGTGGAATTCCATATATATCTTACTTTAGCATTAGGAGAATCTGTTTTTCACCAAAAAATAAAACATTTAACAATGTTACTAACTGAATTGTTTAAGACCATAGAAGGTTCATTGATCGAATTTTATAGTAGTAAGTAGAGTTGTCGTTCACTCGAACTTGATGAGATTGATTTTTAGATTTAAATTATAAAACTAGCAAATATATACAAAATAATAACAATGTTTCGAGAGGTTCTAGGACTAGGATTCCACCAAATATTCAAATTCATGCAATTCACATATTTATTCTAAACCATTATAGCTCATTCAATAAGAATTTTGACTCTATTTCTTTGCCTAATGTAGATTCTTAAAAGATTAATTGTAAATCTTAAGCATGGCATATCAAAAGAATTAATCATAAGCATAAACCATCAAATGAAATGACAATTAATTAAGAAAAATCTTTTTCTAATTTTAATTCAATGCAAATAGTCATATAAAGAATTAAATGAATTTACCACATGATGAATTTTGGTTTCCTCCGTTGTCCCAGAGAAAGGTTCAGCTCCACATAGTGAAAAACACGCTCAAAATATATTTTTATAGCTCAAATGGTGTTTACAAAGAAGAAAAGGGAGGAAAATAATATAATCCAGAAGTTTGCAACGCTTAATGATCGTTACAACTCACTGTTACAATTGTTGCGAAGAACTATTGTTATATGGTGTCGCAAAAGAATTATCGTTTATGGTATGAATATGAGACTGTCAAGAACGACAGTTCTTATCGGTTTATTGTTCTTCAGCTTCTTGTTCTTCTCTGTAGCCTCTCCCAACTCTCGATAACCCTCTATTACTCTTAACGAACCTTTTTATACGTAACAGCGTCATAAAATCTCAGCCATAACTCCAGATAATTCTCTTTATTTTTTCTGTAATATTTCGGGAATAATTCCCTAATTTAACTCTATCACGCTGTTTTCTTCGCATTGACACACTCCATAACGTTACCAACACTCCTCAACCCTCCTACAAGCACAGGCCAACCATAAAGAAACACGGGAAGGAGTGAACTATTCCCGTGAAACTCTTATGCTCTGTTTCGAAAAGAAAAGAATATCTTCCCTTATTTATCGTTGATACGCTCATTACCTTCCCTGATTGGGTCAAACAGGTTTATCCCAGTCCAAACTACGGAGAATATCCGAGTATAACTCTCCCATATCTCTCCAAACAGCCCCGTGATATCCTACTCCCTATTTTATCGTGCACAATGATTTTCTTCCCTGTTTTCTTCAACTGGAGTTATCCAACCAAACTTAGTCGAACCAAAGACCCATATGAACCGTGTTAAGACCAAAGAAGCCTGCCCAATGAATTTCAGCGATTTAATCTTGCTAAAACTCCTCCAAACTCAAAGCCCTAGTTCTGTCAGTTCAAAAACACATTTCCCGCCACTTTTCCGAGTTCAAACGAAGAGGATGAAGGTGCCCCCCTTAACCAGCGATGGGGTGCGGTTAGCAGGTGGGTACCCCTTAGTAATTTGGATACCCCTTATCCAAAATTGGGAGTCCGAATAACACGTGTCCTCCGGGTGCCAAAATCAACTTTTCGAGCCGAATTTTCCAAAAATATTTATTTCCCAAAAATACCTACAAACACATAAAACACCAAAATTAGTACAAAATCGAGTGCCAACAATATGTAGTATTGAGATCAAATTAGACACAAAAATTAGTCTATCAAATACCCCCAAACTTATTACTCCCTCTGTCCTTTTTTATCTGTCCTAATTTCTACTTTGGTCTGTCCATTTTTATCTGTCCGTTCTGTTTATAGACATACTTTTCCCTTAAACTATCAAATATACCCTTTATTTTTAATAATCATAAAATCATTTTTAATATCAAAATATTAAATAATATCACCATATATAAGGAAAAAAACTTACTCAATATCTTTGTATTAATTGTAATTCCTTTTTTAAATAAAAACATTTATGGATAGTTATAAAATTCCTAATAAAACTTCTACTTATTCTTACATAACCTAATAAAATTCCTAATAAAACTTACACAATAAAATTTCTTAAATTTTTGATTCCATAATAAAAGAAATATAAATTTGTTTTTATTTTCTTAAAATATTTCCTAAAACAATAATACTAACAAATTTAAGCTAATAATTTAGTTTTGGTAATAATATAACATTAAATAGGTTATTCAAGGGCTAGTCATGATATTTTATAGGATTTCCTTAATATCTTGACAAAGTCAAAGCGGACTCTTAATTTAGGACGGAGGGAGTATTTGCTAGTCCTCGAGCAAATTTATTCTAGAAAATAAAATCCTAACTCACTAGGTGTCCCTAGTGACCGATTTGTAGTCTCGGGAGGGTTTACCAGAGGTGTACCCACAAAACCTTTACTCCATACCCTAGCTATCTACGCAGAACCTTGAAAGGCACTAAAGAATCTCCTTGGTTGGCATACTCTCATTGGCTGCAGGAGGAAGTACCCTGATGCGAAATTCCGATTGATGTACACGAGTTTGCACTCAAGCATACTAAAATTCATATAAAGTGACAGAGCTCTACTCAGATAGTTTCTGGACATCATAACCGGAGTCAACCAATCACATGGAAAGATTAAGAAGATGGATGTAGAGAAAAATGTAGATGGTTTTGATGTTGACTAAGGTGAACCTATCCTAATGGACTGATATACCGGTCTGACTAATATCAACACAGATGGCATATACAAGGGAACCAGCAGGTGATAATCCTAACTCTAGGTCAACACAACTGGCATATACAAGGGCTCCAGTGGTCGACTTTATTGAATTTATTCCGGTTGGTCTGATGGTCTGGTCTCAATTTTTTTTTTTTTTTTTTTTGTATCTCAATCACTCTATTTCACCCAATCAAGAAAAGAAAGATAAAAAGAGAAGGTGAAAGGGATTCAACGAGATATGGCGAAACTACCATGTTTTTTCAATTCTAACACCTGAGCTCTGTGCTTTTATGAATAGACTCTTTAGATGTTTCCATCTAATCAGATTGGTTCCTCAACTCCTACAACCAAGATGTTCCCATCCACTTAGATTGGTTAGTGCCAACCTTAATAAGCATAAATTTCTAGGCTTTGGAGTTTATTTATTGCAACTAAAAAATTTCTCCCATACCCCCAAACTTAAATCTAACATTGTCATCAATGTTGTAAAGATAAAATTAAAAGCATGAACAAGGAGAAGCTGTTACCACTTGAAGCAAAAGAGATAAGGAAAGATATTACCGTGTTGCATGAGCATGGGTTACCTCCCAAGAAGTGCTAAGTTTAAAGTCTTCAGCCAGACATCGGAAGGAATTAGTCACCTCATAGAATCATAATTTAATAGCCGGAATAACTGAGGATCACCAAAACCAAAAAGGGCTATCACATGTAAAAGGAAACTTCAACATGCCAAGAAAGTTAACAAATAAAGCACACCCTTGTCTAGTTTCCTGTTTAAGACAACTACATCTAGCTGTGGTTCAGGTTCAGGTTCTATAACTGGGTCTAAATAACATATTTTCCTGGGTTGCATTTCCTCAAAAGTTAGATCCGAATGTTCAGGTTCTAGAGTCTGGAAAAACTCAAATAAAAACTTAGAAGCACATAATAATAACCTAAATAATTGCGGATCCTTAAATTCAATCAAATTTGACTTACACAACTGACCACAAAGAGAGTGGTGGTCTTCCTTAAACAAATATGTCGACCCTAATCTCCTAAAGTAATTAGATTTAGTCTCGAAACTTAATATCTGACACATTTGAATTTCATAAGTTCCCACAATCGGAGAAAAAGTTTTTGGTGGGAAAACAAAGTCAATCGAGGTATCGTAGCACAGGTTAACCACATCAACCGGAGGATGGGTTTCTAACAACTGAACTTCTTTCTGGACATCATTAGGTTCAGGAAAACGTGTATGAATATAATCTTGTAAAATGGTTGAGGCACATATGTCAAGTCCCAAGTGAGGGATCTCTTTAAGAGCTAAAGGTAAGGCACAAGGAGAATGATAATCACCCCCAAACTTAGAGTTTTGGGTGTCTCTAGATAGACTAGCTACAATTTTCCTAATTTCTATATCATCGGAATCCTGAAAATGGTCAATTGCTTCTTCTAGGTTATACTCAGGTGATGCATCCTCACTCATATTTAAAAGCTCTACGAGTTCATCTTCTTCGTATAAATCCTTGGACTCTAAAACAGTATTCTCAGGATAAACCCGTTCCTCTAAACCATTATCGACTTTGTAACTAGGAAATTCTATATCGTCTAAAACGGAGATACTTCTAGTCAAATCCTCATCCTTTTGAATAGGTGAATCATTATTAAAATTATTTGGATTTAAACCAGAAACATTACTATCATTATAAAGATCAATTGGAGAAACAAATTCCTGATCACTATGCCTAAAAACTTCAGATTCTTCATCAACACTATCCACATCATGATCATCACTATAATAACATGAAAATGATCGAACCTCGTCTAAACAAGTAGTGTTACCAATTCTAACCTCATCATCTTGATTATGCGAATAACTATCTTCATTCTCAAGGGTATTATTGGATACACTATATTGGCAATTCCAGTTATTTCGAGCAATACTTTCGTTCGTCTCTAACTCAAGTCTACGTGTTGACTCATCTATCCTCTCAAGGGTCTCTTCCAAAGAAAGTTCCCTTAGTGTTGGATCTAAGTTTTGAGTTAATCTATTGAGGATGTCTTCTAAAGAAGATTCAGTCATTGTTGCAGTCCTTTCGTCCACAACTACGTTATTCACCTCACCTAAATCTATTGAGGATGTCTTATTTAGAAGAGTCCCTCAGGGATTTAGCTAAAACGACATAGTTATGGACGAAAGGACGAAGAACTAGTATTATAATCTTCTTGCTCGTAAGACTGATGCATGTGTGGATAGTAATTAGGCTCACCATGGTATGACCCATAACCTTCAAAAGGTTGGCGTTCCCAACCACTATTCACACTATGGTCATAAAAAGAGTGATGTCCGTATTGTTCAGTTAGATATTCATATTCATTGTGATGGCTATTATAATACCAGTTTGACATCCTAACTGCAAGGGAATTCTACACAAGCACAAACAAGGCTGACTCGACCACAACAAACCTACTGATTTCTAGCAAACAAAAAGCATGATGGCTCCACTTAGATTGTTTCTAGACCAGCTTCTAATCTTTCGAAAAGGAACTCGTTACAATCTGAGCAAACCTCTCTGGAATCAATCCGAGTTGAAGTAAGTTGAATAGAGGCGAGGGAAGCTGCGTGGAGCTTTGATACCCAAGGCCTCACCGGTATTACAAGGCGGCGCAGTCACGCATTCAACTCACAGAAAACATCATGAACTTCGAAGTATGCTTAAAAGAGTAACCAATATTTTTCGAATGACTTTCCTATTAAGCTCGTTACCCTATCGGTCTCGTTATATTCCAAATTTTAAAGCTTAGGTTCGCGTTAAGTATTGTTTTCCTAAGGCGGGCAAGAAGAGAACGGTGATGAAATCCGAACCCTTATCTTGTATGGCCAGGCCTTGCCCTTTACTAGGAAATTAAAGCAGTCGTATTCAGTTCCCCGACATATATGCAAACGAAGGAATACAGTAACCCGCTGACAGGGGATTCGCGATTGTTTCGACAAATACCTCCCATTCCAGACGGGGTTGAACCGTTGAAGTCGACTCGGGCCACTGACTCCTATGTCAGTGTATGAACCCGAGGGGCCGAGACAGTATCGTAACTGTCTTCCTTCCCTGTGCAGTTTATATTCAAAATAACCCTTCCTTAGGGTTTTAAAAATAAAGTCCAAAAGAAAGTCCCAAAAATAAAGTCCAAAAATTTAAAAAAAAAAATGTCCAAAAATAAAAGATTACAAAAATATAACCCTAATTACAGTTTCTAAATAATAATAACACTATATACAAAATTTCTTCTTCACTCCGTTCGGATTTCTATTTTCTTTCCTATTTTGGCTTTGCTTTTCTTTCAACACTTTCTCTTTTTCTTTCGCTCCACTCCAAATCTGAAAGCAAACAGAAATACCAAAACGCGTAAAAAAGAACAAAAACAATAAAAATAAAAATAAAACCTAAAAACAAATCTATATACAAGTCCGCGTCGGCGGCGCTAAAAATTGATCGAATTTTATATAGTAGTAAGTAGAGTTGTCGTTCACTCGAACTTGATGAGATTGATTTTTAGATTTAAATTATAAAACTAGCAAATATATACAAAATAATAACAATGTTTCGAGAGGTTCTAGGACTAGGATTCCACCAAATATTCAAATTCATGCAATTCACATATTTATTCTAAGCCATTATAGCTCATTCAATAAGAATTTTGACTCTATTTCTTTGCCTAATGTAGATTCTTAAAAGATTAATTGTAAATCTTAAGCATGGCATATCAAAAGAATTAATCCTAAGCATAAACCATCAAATGAAATGACAATTAATTAAGAAAAATCTTTTTCTAATTTTAATTCAATGCAAATAGTCATATAAAGAATTAAATGAATTTACCACATGATGAATTTTGGTTTCCTCCGTCGTCCCAGAGAAAGGTTCAGCTCCACATAGTGAAAAACACGCTCAAAATATATTTTTATAGCTCAAATGGTGTTTACAAAGAAGAAAAGGGAGGAAAATAATATAATCCAGAAGTTTGCAACGCTTAATGGTCGTTACAACTCACTGTTACAACTGTTGCGAAGAACTATTGTTATATGGTGTCGCAAAAGAACTATCGTTTATGGTATGAATATGAGACTGTCAAGAACGACAGTTCTTATCGGTTTATTGTTCTTCAGCTTCTCCTTCTCTGCAGCAGCAGAGAAATCTGCTCTGCAGCTTCTTGTTCTTCTCTGTAGCCTCTCCCCACTCTCGATAACCCTCTATTACTCTTAACGAACCTTTTTATACGTAACAGCGTCATAAAATCTCAGCCATAACTCCAGATAATTCTCTTTATTTTTTCTGTAATATTTCGGGAACAATTCCCTAATTTAACTCTTTCACGCTGTTTTCTTCGCATTGACACACTCCATAACGTTACCAACACTCCTCAACCCTCCTACAAGCACAGGCCAACCATATAGAAACACGAGAAGGAGTGAACTATTCCCGTGAAACTCTTATGCTCTGTTTCGAAAAGAAAAGAATATCTTCCCTTATTTATCGTTGATACGCTCATTACCCTCCCTGATTGGGTCAAACAGGTTTATCCCAGTCCAAACTACGGAGAATATCCGAGTATAACTCTCCCATATCTCTCCAAGCAGCCCCGTGATATCCTACTCCCTGTTTTATTGTGCACAATGATTTTGTTCCCTGTTTTCTTCAACTGGAGTTATCCAACCAAACTTAGTCGAACCAAAGACCCATATGAACCGTGTTAAGACCAAAGAAGCCTGCCCAATGAATTTCAGCGATTTAATCTCGCTAAAACTCCTCCAAACTCAAAGCCCTAGTTCTGTCAGTTCAAAAACACGTTTCCCGCCACTTTTCCGAGTTCAAACGAAGAGGATGAAGGTGCCCCTTAACCACTGGGGTAGTGGGTACCCCTTAGTAATTTGGATACCCCTTATCCAAAATTGAGAGTCCGAATAACACGTGTCCTCCGGGTGCCAAAATCAACTTTTCGAGCCCAATTTTCCAAAAATGTTTATTTCCCAAAAATGCCTACAAACACATAAAACACCAAACTTAGTACAAAATCGAGTGCCACCAATATGTAGTATTGAGATCAAATTAGACACAAAAATGTGTCTATCATTCATCAAGTGCAGAATTATTTGCTAAAACAGAAGTTTTCTGAGTCTGATGCTATACGACTTTATATTTTTGCAGAGAGGTATACACTGTCACCGAATATCACGCACTGAATGTGAAATAAAAATGATAAGGGACAAGGATAACTTCAAATATCAAAATTGAGAAACCTTATCCTTTTCTTATTAAATTGCTGCATTCCTGACAAGGATAACATCAAATAATCACATTCCTGACATACAAAGGAGAAGTTGTGCCTAATAATGGTCTAATGAATGTTCTAAGTTCTAACCTATCCAACTGATTCAGATTTCCAGCATACAATTGAGAGGGGTGCTAAACGACAGTCTTCACCTAGGCATCTGTATCCAAATCTATCTGGACAATGAAAACAATGGCTCGCATGTAAAAATCTCATCACCAATAAAGAAACGCAGTCAAACAATATGCTGAAATTCTAATGTGAAGCTCTAATGTGACATTACTAGTAGTTCTGCAGGATCCATTCATTACAACCTTTTGTCAAAAGACTAAGGCAATAGGATAAAGCTTGGAAGACCAGTAAAAACTACGCAAGAAAATCAAACAAGGGAAAATTTTAGTTGCAGAACTTGCAGGTGACCTCATTCACGAAGCACATGCATATCTATGACATCAGCCTTCTTTAGGCCTTTTAATGATAAAATACTGGAGTTTTTGCAAGTAATCATGCATTGTCCTAAAAGATAATTTAATCAAGCATTTGATTTTAAATCCTAGATAATCTTCACAGCCAATAAATGGATACAAAAATAAGTAATCAAATTACCTCATGTATTCCTTCACCTAAGAGTTCTCGTGCCATACCCATACCAGCCATGGAAACTAAAGCTCTATCACTCGAAACAAATTCTGTTTCGTTACCTTTTATTGAAATCTGTCAAAACAACAGTTGCTCCGCTTCCTCTATACATGGGTTAGGGTTCTTGCATTGAATGTGCACTATTACAATGACTAGTCTTTTCAGACTGTTTATCCAATGCTAAATGCATAAAATAGTTGTGGAATTGTGAGACCCTAAAATATTGAAAACATATATAGACGATGAAAATTGTATATCCTGAAAATCACAAAGGTAAATATGGAATTGGCCCAATACAAATAATATAAATTGAATTGTATTGCAGATCTCAGATAACACCCAGGGCGCGTAAGTGGGACCAAACAAGTGGAAAGATGGGCATCTAAGAATACAACGGACGGGCTGTTAGCAAAGGGTTTGCAAAATGCAGTCATACTAGGAGAGCACTGTGGAAACAATGTGACAGGAAAGCAATTCTCTAGAATTTAAAGATAGTCTAGCCGAAGAGTGATGGGAGAATTGGTGTGCTTATTTTAAGTAGTAGGTCTGGGGTCGATACTAATTAATAGATGATTGGGAAGTGCAAAAAATTCCATCAGACTTACGCTATTACTATTGGTACTTAATCTAGGTATTTATAATATTACTATTGGTACTTAATCTAGGTATGTTTATAATCATCAGGAAAATTATATGAAAGAAAAGTAGTAGATAACTAATCATAGAGAGTGTTGTAGTGTATATGCTTACCCACTCCAAGCCCACGGTGTCAGCACAATGGTTGCAGTAAGTGTGCAACTCCTTTGCACCTCTTGGTTGAGTTTTTTTTTTTTTTGCTGTCTGAGATGTCCATTACGCTGCAAAGATGGTGAAATATAAGAGTTAGGAATGATTCTGTTTTACCTATGAGCACAATTAGTAACGTGATGTAAGGTCAAGTGGAAGTGCTAATCTAATTGATCGTAAAGTTTGGGACAAAAAATTCTACTAGTTGTTTTGGTGCTCTTGAGGTGACACAAATCATACGACCTATCAGTACATGCACTATTATTATTATTCAAAAATGCAATTCATCCACAAATTATAACTGATCAAAAAATTTGATTTGAGACCATATATGCCGAATCTTAGACATACTTTATATTCTTACCATGGCGATACAAATATTCGAAAATGATTATGTTTATCTATAGTCATATACTAACACAATCCATATCAAGTGAAGGCGATAAACAAAAACTTCTGCTATACATAATCCAATAATTTCAGTAATCGCCTATCTGCTGGTATCAACATAAACACCCAAATACCAAAATAGAAAATATTAAATATAACGGGGAAAGAGTACTTACACAGGATCAGAGTTTCTATATTATTTTTTCCGCTAGAGGACCAATCATAACAGAACCAAAAAGTACTACTTCAAAGACTTTGGTTATGGGCATCAGAATTAACTCCCTGGTTATTCAATTTTGGTAGGATCTACTGTTGGTCTAATTCTCAGATCTTTCCTTCTCTGATTCTTTAATCGCCATTCTCAATCACTAACTTCTGTCAAAATTAATGAGATTTGAACTAATTTAAGAAAAATTATAAGAAGCCCATGAAATTGAACTCAATACTTACTTGAATTTCAACATCTTTAGATTGATTATCATTGGCACAAGGATCTGCATATGAAACGACACCAATTTTAGTAATTTGTGGTGATGAATAAGGTGAAGAAGTAACAAAATTAAAATTATTGTTGTTACCATCTTGTACTGTTATAGAGATGAAATTAGGGCTTCCATGACTCGCTGATTGAGATCTAGGGTCTCGATTTTCTCTATCAATAGTACAACAGGATAATCAAGAAAGGTTTTCAGTTTTCTTTTTTCTCTTTCAGGGATTTTCACGAGGCGTTGGTTTCTTATTTTAGGAAAAAATAGTGGGACTAAAATAAGATTTCGTTTTAGGTTCATTCGTTTTAGGAAACATTTAGACCATTGACCATGGATCGTGCACCATTCATTACTTTCCCGAAATCTCAGCCTAATTTTATATAGGACCTTCTTAGTAGCGGTGTTTATTAAAACTGTTGTTATAAGTTTACAATAAGATAACAGTTTTCATGTAAAACTGCTAAAGTATCTCGAAGAATAGCATCGGTTTATAACTGTTATCATAAACCTATATACCGTGACATTTATTAACCAAACTGCCATGCTAAGTTTATTCGGTAACAGTTGTAAAACTGTAACGATTATTCACCATTATCAGTGATAGTTTTTGTGAAAAACTGTCACCTATATCTTACCACCATTCTTTGGTGACAGTTTATACATCACCTGTCACATTTTTAAAACTCGAACTGTCACCAAAGCCCAGTTTTGTACTAGTGGTTATTGTGTTGTTGAAGCTTGGAATCAAGCATATGTGTAATGAATTCTTGTACTTTATTTATCCATATGATGTAAGAGTTTTGTCACTAAAATTGACAAAGGGGGAGATTGTTAGAGCATAGCTCGGTTGAACCCACCAAACGTTGGTATGTCAAGTTTGGTTGTCATATTTTAGTGAATCAAAACTCATTTAATACTAGAGACAACTTCATATAGGTTAGCTAGAAAGTTACTAGGATATGAGACTTACAAGTATTACGTGAAGACTTGAAAAATGTGAAGAAGTAAAGAGCTACAACGACGACATCATCCTTACTCTTGAGGTTAGTAATATTTGACTTGAACTGTTTCATTCCTAACGTATCTTTCAAGTCGTGCATATTGAAAACATAATTGCGAAGTTGTGAATGATTATCCTCTAGTTAGACATAGTATTAAGGAATTACAATACGAAGTATAACGTCTATCTTTTGAACTTCGTATATAAGACATCGACATAATCGTATGAATGCTATTGTGATTATGTATGGGTATGGGTGAAGATTTCATCCTAGGAAACAATGTTTTACATTCGTTTAAAGGAAGTACAATTCATAAACTTATCTTATGAATCGAAAGGGAAATCGCTAGGCTTATTGGTAATGTTATTCATTGCAAATCTTTGGATTACCAATATGTGTGTTTAGTATAACCGCTCATAACTTGTTTATGTATCTTGGTAAAAATATTCACAAGGCCTGACTTTTGTATTGGTATGACTTTTATTAGTGAAACCAATCTTAAGTAATCACCTGAGATGGTATGATCTATATATAGTAATTGGTATGACCAACTTTAGACATTGGGGAACCGATCCTAGTAAGAGGTGCAACCGATCACAAGTAGGGGAATCGATCCTTGTAAGAAGTACAACAATTTTTTTGTGATTGGTAACCGATCCTATGACTCGTGCAGCCGAATACAAGTTAGATACCATATATATGTGGTAACCGATACTAGTACCTAGTCAACCAAATTTTGGAAAGCTAGTGTCACCGATCCTAATACCCACATGGAGGTAGAATCGAAACTTGTTTTGGTAGAACCGTGAAACCCATTAATGGTGATTTGATAGGATAATCAGTCACATAGTTCTTGGAAGTCAGATGAACCAATTCTAAACTCGTTTGGAAGTGTGGCAAATCAGTTCCAAGATGGTAAATATGAAAAAGGATTTACCAAGTAAAGATATCAACATACTTTGAAAACGTGCAGTAATTCTTACCTTTTATTGTTCAAAGATATTCCTTAATAGCTAAAGGAGAATCCCGGATTGAAATAAATTGAGAATCTTTTAATTAAGGTTTTTAGTTTTATATACTTTTAATTTCCAGCAATTAAAACGCATATCTTTAGAAAATAAAAATTGGTAATGTGCATTTACTAGTTGGAGATTTTATTTTGAGATTTCGGTCAATATTTGGACAAAGCATTTCCAGGAATTATGGAAACCGAATTTGGAAATATATTGCATATCTTGAGAATATTTTCGGTTTTGAAAATTCCTTGGTGGACAAACTTCCTTGGTCTATAAATATTGAAGTTTGCATTTCGAGCACACTAATCCTCAGAGCCAGCAAAACTACCTAGTTGTGTTGTTACTGGTGGAGCCGTCTATTCGGAGAGGAAAGTACATAATTAGGCGAAATCTTTTACGACCGCTCGTTTTAAAGACTTCTTTGGGATTGGGAAGCTCTACGAGTACCGTTGGTGGGAAACTAGATAATTGCAGTTTATTATTAGTTTTCGATTGATTTGATTGACTAACGGTTGTTGAACTTTGATTGCACCTAGTTTGTTTATGCTTGAGAATCTTCTCTTCTGATATAAGATTCACTCAAACTAGATCGAAGTTTCGACGGGGATCTTTAGACTGTTTGTAGATCTAAAGACGTCTTGTGATAATCCATTGTTAACAGACTCCGTTTTGTGTGTGATTGATCACAAGAGATTCAAGTTGATTGTGTGCATGTGTTTATTGAAGATCTAAGAAGATTTGAAGACAAAGAAGATTTCTTATTTGAGTTCATAATCTTTGGTGTGCACAAAACTTGATCGACTGTGGATCCACCTATAATCGGTTTATCTTTGTGATAATATTGATTAATTAGTTAATTAAATCGGCATCAATATGTTTTTTTGTGATTCGAAGTATTGATTGCATAATCAAGACAATTACTTTGATAGTTGTTTAATAGTTTAGATCTAAGAACCTGACAAAGGAGTTTGTTGGGATAAACGGAAGAGCCTTTTGTCAAACTCATATCACTTGTTTTAAAAGAGTTGTTACCGAACAGATTTGTTGTTCCTTTACTGTTTAGAATACGAACCAAAGGAATTTTTCCAAGTGCGTGACTTATTGCAAGTTGGAGGCGCAGGGATACAGACGAAACTAGGTGAACTATAGGTTTAGTTGCTTGGTTTCAACTGTACGAAGTTGGTTTATATTTTGTATAGCGGCTTAATCCTGAGAGTATTCAATTCTGGACAAGGATCCGGGGGTTTTCTGCATTTGCGGTTTCCTCGGTAATAAAATCTTGATGTGTCTTTTACTTTTCTATTCTCGCAATTATAATTGTTTTTATTATAATTAGAAGTAAAATACACAAACTTTAATTCATATTTACTTGATAGAAATCCTATGGTGTTTGGTTAAGTCTGAACATATTATCAAGTAAACATACTTCGTTGTTGTATTATCTCGATCTTGTATCCATAGCCAATCACACAAGTTATCTTGTTGTCGTACTATCTCGATCTTGTATCCATAGACGATAACGAAGTGTGAAACGATTAGTTGTATTGTCTTGACTCAGTCCATAGACAATCACTTTCGGAGAAGAAAGGACTTATAGGTGGAAAAGTTTTAGATTGAGGTATATTTGGGTACCCTCGTCTTTTCACGACTTTTATCTCAATATAGGAGATAGAGTAGAAATAGACTTTCCAAGTGATAGATGATTTTTAGTCTCCACATACCTTTTGTTGATGAAGTTTCACAAGCTCGTCTTAGTAGTTCTTCGTCTTTATTTGATGAATGTCGTGAAGTCTAATGCTCAGCTACACAATCTATCCTATTCCGAGACATCACTATAAGTAGACCAGAAATCAAGACTTATAGTTTTGATCACTAATATTGACAACAAGCTTGAGATAAAAACGCTTGCGAGTTCGACCGAGTAGTGCTCTAAAATTTGTTTCTACGGATCTTCAACAACGATGATGCGGAATTGAGCACATTTGGAATCATTGGAATACTTGGAAGTGACGAAGATTTCGAGTAATGTTGAAGAACCAAGGAGATCAAGCATTTGGATGAGAAGCTACAAAGTTTATTTATTTTGTGATCCATATGTATTGATAGTTTTGTCACTAAAATTGACAAAGGGGGAGATTGTTAGAGCAATAGGTCGAACTCTCAAAGCGTTGGTTGTTTGTCAATGGTCGAACTCTCAAGCGTTGCTATCTCAAACTTGTTTGTCAATGTTAGTGATCAAAACTATAAGTCTTGATTTCTAGTCTACTTATAGTGATGTCTCGGACTCGGGATAGATTGTGTAGCTGAGCTTTAGACTTTACCGTATTACTATATAGTTGTCGATTATACACATTTGAGATTTCGAGCTGAGTTTAACTCGCTTATATATTTCTCGAAATATGTGTTGGTAAGTTTTCGCTTCAATCAAGGTCATCTTATATTCTTGACGAAAGTCAAAACATGATCATGTGAAAATTGCCGAATAACAACTTACATGGTTTGTGTGATACAATCATTTGGTGTAGACTTGGAATGCTTCGTTTAGTGTGGAAAGATTCAGGAAGCTATCTCAAAATGGAACCACCTTGTTTGAATTTTGTTCTTATCACCGTTTCCATGGACATCGAACAAATGATTGTAAACATAAAGAGAATTCTTAGGATGCCGAACTCTCAAGCGTTGCTATCTCAAACTTGTTTGTCAATGTTAGTGATCAAAACTATAAGTCTTGATTTCTAGTCTACTTATAGTGATGTCTCGGACTGGGATAGATTGTGTAGCTGAGCTTTAGACTTTACGGCGTTCATCAACTGAAGACGAAGAACTACTAAGGCGATCTTGTGGAACTTCATCAACAAAAGGTATGTGGAGACTAAAACTCATCTATAACTTGGAAAGTTTATTTCTACTATATCTCCTATATTGAGACATAAGTCGTATTACTATATAGTTGTCGATTATACACATTTGAGATTTCGAGCCGAGTTTAACTCGCTTATATATTTCTCGAAATATGTGTTGGTAAGTTTTCGCTTCAATCAAGTTCATCTTATATTCTTGACGAAAGTCAAAACATGATCATGTGAAAATTGCCGAATAACAACTTACATGGTTTGTGTGATACAATCATTTGGTGTAGACTTGGAATGCTTCGTTATGATTATTTCCATAACTTGAAAATTGTTTTGATGCTAATAGTGTGTGAAAACGGCTATTGTCATCCTCTAAGAAATTTTCAATGATGGAAATAGATTTTAGAATACTTAACCATCATTGGATTATAAACATAGTGTGCATTCTTGCATGTATGTGATCCATGACCGGAACTAAAATATGCATACCCGTATGCGTACTTGTAGTTGTGAATTTCCGTGTACCAAGTACACATACCGGTACGCATACTTGCGTAAGGTATATGTCCGGGAATTTCTGCTGGGTTTTGGAAGTGTACTTAAGTATGCGTACATGTTCGCATACTGGCGAACCTAAACTCAGACCGGCTACTTAAGTATGCGTACCCATTTGCATACTTGAGTGGTTAAAGTTCTAGAATCGGTTTGTTCATGAACTAATACATTTATATATTAAGGAATGCATTCTTTGCAAACCGTGGATATAATGTTCATGAATTGATTCGAGTGAATCAAACCGATTTTGCTTCAATTGTGTTCTTGTATACTTCTATGAGCAATTGAACAACTCTTTAACTAGTTTCATTTGAGTCATTTGAACTAGTTATGGCTAAGATGAATAAGGTTGGTATGAGAGTGTTCATATAGATAACCTCGGTTAACTATGGTTGAGCTAACATGGTGTACACGTTTAGGTACGGTTACATAAACCTAAATGAGGGTACATTTCATTTGTGTATAACAAGCTAAGTTCGATCTAACGGTTGAAAGATATTAGCTTGAATCTAATCAGGCTTTCATCTAATGGTGAATATTGAATGCTTTGTTACCAAGGTAACTTAGATTGCAAACCCTGATTTGAAAACTATATAAAGGAGAACTCTAGCAACTGGCAAAGCTTATCCTCACACCTCCTGTGTGATACTAGTTGTATAAGCTAGAGTCGATTCTCCTTTAACCTTAGGTTTTTCATGAAACCCTGTAGGTTAATGACTTGAAGACTTCATTGGGATTGTGAAGCCATACCCAACTATTTTCTCTGTAGTTGCGTGTTCTGATCTTACTTCCACTACTATCTTCTCTAAGATTTGCTCGAGATTTTATCTCCGATAGGTAAGATTAAAAGTAGTCACAAACATCTTCGTCTCATCGTTTGTGATTCCACAATATCTTGTTTCGCTACCATACGATTAAGATTATTGTGAGGTGATTGATATTTCTAGGTTGTTCTTTGGGAATATAAGTCCGGTATATCAATTGGTTCCTGTTCACCTTGATTTATCAAAAGACGGAACAAAACTCGTAGTTATTTCTGTGGGAGACAGATTTATCTATTCCAATAGACTTTTCTGTGTGAGAAAAATTTGTTTATCAAGTCTTCGACTTTGGGTCGTAGCAACTCTTGGTTGTGGGTGAGATCATCTAAGGGAATCAAGTGCGTAGTATCCTGCTGGGATCAGAGACGTAAAGAGCGCAATTATACCTTGAATCAATGTGAGATTGATTAGGGTTAAACTACAGTCCAGTCCGAAGTTCATTGGTAGTAGGCTAGTATCTGTAGCGGCTTAATACAGTGTGGTGTTCAAATCTGGACTAGGTCCCAGGGTTTTTCTGCATTTGCGGTTTCCTCGTTAACAAAACTTCTGGTGTCTGTGTTATTTCTTTTCCGCATTACAGTTTGTTATATAATTGAAATATCACAGGTTGTGCGTTGAATCGATCAAATGGGAAATCCAACCTTTGGTTGTTGATTGAAATTGATTGATCCTTGAATATTGGTCTTTGGTACCGTTCAAGTTATTTCTCTTATATTCAATCGGGCTTGCAAATTCCCATTTGTTGATTGCAGATTGAATTGAGAGATTGAGATATAAAACTCTTTGATATACTTTTCTCCAGATTGAGTCTGACTGTCTAGTTGATTCTCTTGAAAGTATATTGGAGTTTGTCTATTCAGATTTCCAAACGAAATATTGGGTGTGGTTGTTGTACCCCCTCTTTTTCAGCAAGATTTTTTAACGAGGAAACCGCAAATTCAGAAAAACCTCGGGACCAAGTCCATAATTGAATACTCTCAAAATTAAGCCGCTATACAAAGTCTAAATCTTTCCAGATAAAGATATATCAAGTCATATGCAAAGGATCTTCCGTTTAAACTAATAAACTCCTTTGCCTGGTTAGAACAATTTATCCAACAACTACCGAAATAGCAGAGTTTAGATTTGCAATCAATCAATATAGAATCCAACAATAAAGCGATGCTGGTCTTAGGCAACTAATTAATCTAATAAATCCGATTCTAGCTGGATCCCAGCCGATCAAGGTTTGTGCTACACAAAGATATGAGAAACCAATCCGAAATCTTTTTCGTCTTCAAATCTTCTTTAATCTGCAATTAGACTTGCACAACACCACTTGAATCTCTTGTGATCAATCACACACAGAACGTAGTCTGTTAACAATGGATTATCACAAGATATCTTTAGATCTACAAACAGTTCTAAAGATCCCATCGACACTTCGATCTAGTTTGAGTGAATCTTATATCAGAAGAGAATATTCTTAAGAATAAACAAACTAGGTGCAATCAAAGTTCAATAATCATTAGTCAATCAAATCAATCGAAAACTAATAAACTCCAATTATCTAGTTTCCCACCAACGGTACTCGTAGAGCTTCTTGATCCCACATAACTTTTTAAACTAGTGGTAGTAAGATATTTCGCCTAATTAGGGTACTTTCCTCTCCGGATAGATGGCTCCACCAGAAACAACAAAAAGATGAAGTTTACCTGACTCTTAAGATAGTTTGATAGAAATGCAAACTTAGGTATTTATTGACCAAGGATGTTTGGACGCCAAGGAATTTCCAAAACCAAATTATTCTTAAGATATGCAATAAATGCCCAAAATCGGTTTTCATAATTCCTGGAAATGCTTTGTCCAATATTTCCGAAATCTCCAATTAGTAAACGCACAATACTAATTTTTATTCTCTAGAGATATGCATTTAATTGTTGGTAATTAAAGCATATAAAACTAACAACCTTAATTAAAAGATTCTTAATTTATTTCAGACCGGGATCTCCTTGAGTAATTAAGGAATAATTTTGAACAATAAAAGAAAAGAGTTATTGTTCGTGTTCAAAGTATGTTGACATCTTTATGTAATTGGTTCTACCTTAATATGGATTACTTGTGATCGAACACACAAGCTACCAGGACCGGTTACGTCAGTTACCATGATCGGTTACGTTAATTACTAAGACCGGTTACCATATACTCATGGTATTGCTTGTGATCGGTTACACAAGTCACTAGGATCGGTTACACCAATAAACAGGATCAGTCACACCAATTACTAGGACCGGTTACACCAATTACAAGTATCGATTACACAATTCTTTTGTGATCGGCCACACCAATTACAAATATCGATCATACCATCTCAGGTGCTTACTTAGGATCGGTTACACTAATTAATAAAAACCAGTCATGCCAAATTATAAGTCAGACACTGTGATTAGTTATACCAAGATACATAACAAGTTGTGATCGGTTCTACTAACTCACACATATTGGTAATCCAAAGATGTGCATTGAATAACAATACCAGTAAGCCTAGCGATTTCCCTTTCGATTCGTAAAACAAGTTCATGAATGTACTTCCTTTAAACAAATGTAAACATTGTTTCATAGGATGAAATCTTCACCTTTACCCATACACATAATCACAATAGCATTTATACGATTATGTCGATATCATATATACGATGTTCAATAGATAAGTGTTATACTTCGTATTCTAATTCCTTAATATTATTATCATGTGATCATGTCTCACTTCTAGAGTATAATAATCATTCACAGCTTCGCAGTTATATGTTTTCAATATAGCACGACTTGAAAGATACGTTAGGAATGAAACAGTTCAAGTCAATATTACTAACCTCAAGAGGAAGGATGATTTCGTCATTGTAGCTCTTTACTTCTTCTCATTCTTCAGGTCTTCGAGTAATACTTGTATGTTTCATATTCCTAGACTTTCTAGTCTAACCTATACGAAGTTGTCTCTAGTACATAATCAAGCGACTCTTAGATGAGTTTTGATTCACTAAAATATGACAACCAAACTTGACATACCAACGCTTGGTGGGTTCTACCGAGTTATGCTCTAACAAATAACAAAGATTCAAAACTTGTTATCTGACAAAAATATGAAGTATGGACCCTACTTTCTTTGGGGTCTCCAAAACAAAACCAAATATGCAATATGCACTTTCCATGGAGAAAATATACTCATGTTCTTTGCTAATTAACCACTGGAGGTCGAGTTATTTTTAAAAAATGGGGGTGTTGATGGTGGATTTTCATTTAAGGGCTGAAATTGTAAAAGCCAAAATTATGCGCTAACATCTTGCAAAAGATAAAGCCATTAATATGTGATGAATATTTCTTCACCTTACTAATTCACCTAGAATAGAGCATGTGGCAACAATCCCAGCATTCTGTGAATTAAATACACGAAATTCATCCAGGTTGGAGCATGTAGCAACAATCCCATATACCCTATGAATTTACAGCATTATTAATTAATGCATGACCAGCCTCGTATTTCATGTACTCATTACCGGTGCGGCATGACGACTGAGTGTTGTTCTCAGCAGAGCAACACGAATCTCCAAGCATTAATAATAAAACATGTACGAAATACCCATACATGCTACAACTCTCGGTGTGTTATACTAGCCCGATTGAGCATGTTTGAACCTGAACTGACCATATCAGTCTCAGAAACGATCACGACCATCCAACCTTGGTAGGCCTGGAAATGAGTTTATATTAATGCCTACGAGTGATAACCGCAAGTGCACGGTGTCTACAATGTAGATAGTGGCAAATACGGGTCGATCCACAGAGACTTGTGGTGCTTAAGATGATCTAATGGCTTCCTAAACTGAATTCGGGTGATATTGTAACAACAGGGGTGTTTTAGTGTGTCGAAGCGACGAGATTGTTGTTGTAACAAATGAACTAAGGCAAAGAAGTAAACTGTAAAGCACAAGGGTGGTTGATTCCACCACCTGACCTCATGCTCAAGCAAATTTAGCTTAATTTCTATTCTTGTGCCTTCACTTGAAGGTCTAAGGTAGATTTTCACTAACTAAATCCACTAATTCCCCTAGTATGAGCTGTCTTCTTACAAGATGACTCATCACAGGTCATAAGCTTCATTATTCACTTACTAATCCTAACATTGTATAAAACAAAGAAGAATTAAATCCGAACTAAACATGCTTCACATAAAAATCAGGGGTTTCATCAAACACCCTGGTAATTCAAATTAAAGCATTACAAAGACAAATAAAACACAATTTAACACTAAGTGGTGCTCTGGCTAGCCCAGGCATCCCCTCAAACATCTTCTACTGATTTCTATTTATACATGCAACAATTCCCAAAACTTCAAACCCTAATTTACTTTAAAATAGAAATTAAATGGAAACCTCTCACCCATACTCTCTGAATCATGTCTCCCTTCTGTCAATTCGTCTTCAGAGCTCCATGTTGGGGTTGTTGGTCGAGAACCCTAGTTCTAGTTTTCTCTAAGTTAGCTTCTAGGGTTGGAGAAGCTAAGAGAGAGAAAACCTAGACCTAGAGGTGGTGGTGTGGCTGTTGCGGGGAAGGTTGGTGGTGATGGTGTCGGGGTATGGAGTTGGAAGTGAAGAAGGTGGTGGAGCGAGAGGGTTTGGTCGGGGAGAGGGGGAAGATGGTTCTTCTCTGCAGAGAAGAAAGAGAAGATGGAGAAGAGAAATGAAGTGGGTCGACTAGGGTATAGGGTTAGGGAACTTCGTTGTGAAGCGGGCACATCAAGTGCTGATGGAGCGGGCTGAGCGAGCGTAGGATGTAGCTAAGGGAGATCTGAACGGCTGAGAGAGACTCGGAGTGTTTTGGTGTTGAGCGAGCGCATCAAGATATGATGAGGAAGTCGGAGCGAGCGTAGGATGTGGCGAGTGAAGATCTTAACGGCTCGGAATGAGCGGGTTCGGATCCGGGTTATGGGTAGCTCTAGCCCATGTATTCCTTGTTGGGTTGCAACTGATTCGCGCGCGGGCTTTGGCTATCTGCTCCATAGATGCTCGCCTCCAACTTTTTGCTCTTTTGGCTCCTCAGATTCTCCGAACTTTATTTATTACCTAAAAACACAAAATTAATTAATACAAATATTTATTCTTGAAAACAAAGAAAACACAGAATTTGGGATAATATCTGATTTCTAAGCACAAAAGATGAGTAAAATGCCAATAAAAAGGTGTATAAATATGCAATATTTGGCACTCATCAAATACCCCCAAACCTGAATTTTACTTGTCCTCAAGTGAAACAGAAATTAGGAAATCCTAACTATACCCCTGTCGCAGGTCTCTCGAATGCATTTAGCGTATGCACTAAGCCTTTAAACCCCTAGGTGTCCCTAGTGGACGAGTTGTAGTCTCGTGAGGGTTTACCGAGAGGTGTACCCACAAAACCTTCTCCAACTTCGAGTGTAAAAGAGTCTCAAGCCTCCAAGAAGCTATGAGGATATAGAGTTTCGCATGCTAGTAACATGAAGTTAGAACTACCAAAGAACGCATTCTCATCCTTAAGAGTTGAGCGAGAAGTAACCATACCATATGAAAGATTTCGGGTTCGATTGTGATCATAAGCCTCGACCTCTGCCTCACCATTAGGGTTTTATGATAATTGCACTCAAAAAGATTGTTTTTTTTTTAGTCTCTCATGTGTGCAGGCGGGAATAAAGAGAGAAATCCCGCACACGTTGAAGGTAAGAAGGATAACCTTCCGAAATAATTTCGGAGACTCCACGAGTTGTGGACAAAAAGAATCTTTTTCTGATGATCTCTAAGAAAGGAAATCAACCATTAGCAAGGGGTGGGAGTACTCACTCACTTCTCACCCGATCGGCAATTAATATCACTCTCTCATAGGAAACCATAGAAACGTCTTCAATCTTCGGTCTTCGGTCTTCAACTGTTGATGACGAACTTCTGATCTTTACAAAAACTTGACAATTTTTTTTTTTTTTTTTTAAGTATCACAATAAAATAATAAAACTCAATTTTTCACAAACTTCATTAATTCTCATCCTATTTTCTTTTCTTTTCTTTGTTGCTTGTAAACCTTGGACTATCTCAACTTTTCTTCCAATATTCTGATGATGCTCCGTTTGCGACGATGATGTGTTTCTATGGGTCTCGTTGAATGAGAGAGAGAGTGATGCTAACTGCAAATCGATATTTAGAAGGAGTTTTCATCTTTAGACGTCACCCTCATGATTGACAAAAACTAGCACTCAAGAGATCAAAAGTAGTGTTGAAATTGGTGCGAAGTTGGGTAGCTCACCATTCCTACCCTAAATTGACGTACGGTGACACACACTCTAACACTTTTCTAGAAAGTTGCAAAAAATTGAAGGTTGGTGCCTCACTTGATGTAAAATGGGTAGTCTCCACTATGGGTGATCACAATTCTACTACCGAATATCTAAACAACACCTAATTCGCCCTCTGGTATGGTTAAATCCAACTTTAACGCTCTAATCAACTAAGAAACCCGATGGTGTTCTCCGGTACTTCTAATTTCTGTTATTTCGGTCTGACTCTCTATGTAAACATAGCTAGAAGCATGCTAGTGACTCTAAAATCTCTAAAAGTTGGAGGTTTTTACAAAAAGAGTTTTTTTTTTTTTTTTAAATGAAGTAAAACAACAAGACTAAAAACTCTAAATGCAAAATGCAAATGCACCCCCAAACCTAAATCAAACATTGTCCTCAATGTGTCAACAGATAATAAGAATTCAAAAAGTCACATACCAAGAGAACTATGTTGATAAGAGAAAAGGGAAGAGATTACCGGTATGTCGGCGGAGCACGGTTAGAGCTTCACTAGTCAAGGCTAGAATCCAACATTCTCAGTGGAGATCATATCGGATTAGCACAATATATGTACAAGAAGACTCAACCGATTCAAGAAAAGAAAATTTAACAAGTCCTACTGGATTATATACAATGAAAATTCACCATACACCAACAATCTAAAGAGTTGAGGATCAACCCAATAGAAAATATATACAAACATCAATAGCCTTACACAGATATAAAATGAGAGTGCAAGTAAGACTGCATATGTGAATGAGTTTCCCCCAAACCTAAACTTGGCAACGGATGTGTTTGTGAGCACAAAATCTTGCAATTTTAAAGGTACATCATGCAAAAGGTCTAACTCAAAATGAGTTTTGTTAATAACAGGCAGACATACACATTCCAACTGTGGCTCCCTAAAAGTGTTATATTTTGATGCAAAATAGTCCAAGAGGACTTGAGAAGCACAAAGTTCTAGGCCTAAATTAGGCATTTTCAGAAAAGTTGGTTTTGCAATTTTGTTACAAACTACACCTAGGTTTGGTGGAGGACCTTCAATTTGTGACTCAGGAGAGAGATTAGGTACATCTGAGTTGTTTTCATGTATAAGATCATTTGTACCATCACACATTTTCCTAAAGTCAGAAGAGGGTAAATCATGTTCACCTGCATAGAACAATTCATCAATCTCCAGGTCATACTCATCATCATTCTCATGTATAACATAACCAGGAGAGATATCATGTTGTAGCCTAGGCATGGAGTTAGGCACATGCATTGAATCATCCGTGTCAACAGACAATTCAGCTATTCCTAGGTCACAAACAGGTGGTATAGCATGCTCATTTTCACAGGACAATTCCACAGGTTCCAAATCAGCATCACATGTATGAATATTAGAAGAAGCATCATTCATAGGGTTCACAGAAGAGACGCCTAACGTCTCTGAACCAAAAGATTCTACTACATTTTCAGTATACACATGCTCTTCTAACATATCATAATCATCATCATCATCATCATAACAAAAATGTATTTCCCTATTCAAATTTGTAGTATTTCTAGTGTACTCATTTACCTCTAGATTAGGTTCATATTCAGTGTTAGTTGCATAAGTAGGAATAGAAACACTATTTTCAAGATTTACTTTATTAGGGACAATAATCATCCTATCATGAACTGCCTTCCATTCTTCCTTTTCTAAATGAATAAGGTTCATCTTTAAGAACATGTGACATTGTTCAATGGAGGGAGAGTCTTCAATAGTGGGTATGCATGTTTCATATGAATAATCATTAAATGGTTGTGCACATGGTTCACTAGAGAAGGGATGATCATGCATGTTGCTATATGGATGGTCATGTATTGCATTCGAGTTCAAGCCTAGCATTTTGCTCCATGAGAGTTTCCATTAGTGATTGTAAACAAAGAGTCGGGGAGTATAAAATTGTTCAACTCCCCACCGTGGTGACTGATACATGTGCTCATGATGGTTAGGGTATGAGTATCCAAGGTCGGGGCTCGAGAAGGCTCATAATAATCCCTAAAATCATCATGGACTGTGGGGATTTCATACTTTGTGAAGCATGCCCGTAAGCAAGCTCTCTAATGGATTTGTTTCCATCCCCAGATACAGACCAAAATCCTGACATGATTTAACAACTCAAATTGAACTCAAAGCCCAGTTGTAGTGGACTCAGTTTGGTTTAAATGGGTTTTGTTTGGTTTAAATGGGTTTTATTTGGTTTAAATGGGCTGGTTTGGTGGAACTGGTTATATGCAGCCCAGTTTCTGTGTAGAGACACAGCCCAGTTGTTGGCTAGAACAGAGCCCAGTGGTTGTGAGTTGAGTTTTGCGCACAGAGCCCAGGTACACAGGTGCAAGTTATGTGGGCTTAGTTGTTTGCAGCCCAGGTTTGGTTATGTGGGCTCAGATTTGGTTTTTGTTAAGCAGCCCAGGTTTTGTGAAACTTATACAGCCCAGAGATTATGCAAGCCCAGAGCACAGCCCAGTATTTGGGCTTTAGTGGTTGCAGAGAACAAGTTTGTGTGTGGGAAGCCTAGGCTGTGGGCTCAGTGGTTGGCAATTGCACAACCCAGGAAAAACAACAGAAATTACACAATTTTTGGTACACAGCATTGCTTTAGCAAGTGTGCACACACAGGCCTGAGAGCAGCTCAGCTCATGCACAGGTTATGAAGATTGGCAGCTCAAGCAAAGTAAGATGCACAGCGATTATAGGCACAAAGACACGGTGATGCACAACCTCTCAAAATTGACACAGCACAGGGTTTACAGGGCAGAGCTCAGCAAGTTATCACAGGTTAAGCACAAAATAAGGCTTGCAATCAGCCAAGACAAAGCAGGGTATGCAAAAGGTTGCAGGTCAGATGGCTCACAAGCTCAGGGTATCAACAAATCACAATGTCAGCAGGGGTCTGGCATGCTTTAGTAGTCAACAAGTTCAGTTGATATCAACTCTGGGTTTGCGGCTACAGCTACTTGGTTTGCAGCTAGCCTGACTATCCAAGCCCTAACTCACAGCTGCAGGGGCTGATAGTAGCGGAGCACAGATTAATGAAGGCCAAGGATTCACAGCACAGGCCTTGTAGAGGCCTGGATTGCACATCACACTTACATAAACAGCACAGTTCAGGATTTAGCAGGGCTCAAGCATGCAGTCAGGGTTATGCTCAGTTATGCTTAGAGTTGGTTATGCTCTGGGTTGTCGGAGTCAACTGGGATAGTTGGTATCAACCAGCCTAGTTGATGTCACACAAAAATTGTAGCAGATTCAGGGGTCTGGCACAAGTTTACAGGGTAGATGGTTTACAGGGTCTGTGACAAGTTTATGCAACTGGAGTTTGCAGATGTCTGGGTTATCTGGGTTGCTGCTCAAGCTCACAGCTTCAGGGGCTGGAGCTTGGCTCAGGGCTGTGTAAGGTAAGGCACACAACAAGGTATCACACAGATTGTAAGCTATGCACAGTTTAGTAGCAATTTTGGCTAACCTACAAATCGCAGCTCAGGCGCATCTGTGACAGGGCAGCGGTTGCAGCCGCATGGCTATGTTGATCCTTGTCTTCCCTTCCTTTGGCCTTTGTAGCATGCACCTGTGAGCTCAACAGATCAAACTCCGTTCTCAATGTTATACAATAAGCAACAGAGCTATAGTGCTACAATGACAGAGCTCAGGGTTATGCTCAAAGTAAGAATCAAGCTACAGGATATGCACTGAGAGTATCTTGGACTGATTGGGACTAAGATTTACAAGTAGCACTAACATGCAAGGCAATGATAATTATGAAGTTATAGCTAAAAACTACAAGGCTAAGATGAAGTTTATATGATCAGATGGGCTGGCTAAGCTACAGATTATAGATGCAATCTACTTTAAAGTAAAGATGCAGGGATGTACAGGGGTGATAAAGGGTTACAGCTAAGATGCAGGGAAGGAATGAAACTAATATGCAATGAACAAGATGTAATAGAAGATGCAGAATGCAAAAATGCAGAAAAAAAAAACAGTTAAGTTATATTAATACAAAGCTAAAAACAACTATAGATAGCAAATATATACAAGGTTAAGTTAGCATTCAGTGAAGCAAGGCCAATAATCAGCAGGGCATACGCCAAGTCCCCGGCAACGGCGCCAAAAACTTGGTAGGCCTGGAAATGAGTTTATATTAATGCCTACGAGTGATAACCGCAAGTGCACGGTGTCTACAATGTAGACAGTGGCAAATACTTGGTCGATCCACGAGAGACTTGTGGTGCTTAAGATGATCTAATGGCTTCCTAAACTGAATTCTGGTGATATTGTAACAACAGGGGGTGTTTTAGTGTGTCGAAGCGAATCGAGATTGTTGTTGTAACGGTGAACTAAGGCAAAGAAGTAAATCAAAGCACAAGGGTGGTTGATTCCACCACGACCTCATGCTCGAGCAAATTTAGCTTAATTTCTATTCTTGTGCCTTCACTTGAAGGTCTAAGGTAGATTTTCACTAACTAAATCCACTAATTCCCCCTAGTATGAGCTGTCTTCTTACAGTACAGCTCATCACAGGGTCATAAGCTTCATTATTCACTTACTAATCCTAACATTGTATAAAACATCAAGAATTAAATCTGAACTAAACATGCTTCACATAAAAATCAGGGGTTTCATCAAACACCCTGGTAATTCAAATTAAAGCATTACAAAGACAAATAAAACACAATTTAACACTAAGTGGTGCTCTGGCTAGCCCAGGCATCCCCTCAAACATCTTCTACTGATTTCTATTTATACATGCAACAATTCCCAAAACTTCAAACCCTAATTTACTTTAAAATAGAAATTAAATGGAAACCTCTCACCCATACTCTCTGAATCATGTCTCCCTTCTGTCAATTCGTCTTCAGAGCTCCATGCTGGGGTTGTTGGTCGAGAACCCTAGTTCTAGTTTTCTCTAAGTTAGCTTCTAGGGTTGGAGAAGCTAAGAGAGAGAAAACCTAGACCTAGAGAGGTGGTGTGGCTGTTGCAGGGAAGGTTGGTGGTGATGGTGTTAGGGTATGGAGTTGGAAGTGAAGAAGGTGGCTGAGCAGAGGGTTTGGTCGGGGAGAGGGGGAGAAGATGGTTCTTCTCTGCAGAGAAGAAAGAGAAGATGGAGAAGAGAAATGAAGTGGGTCGACTAGGGTATAGGGTTAGGGAACTTCGTTGTGAAGCGGGCACATCAAGTGCTGATGGAGCGGGCTGAGCGAGCGTAGGATGTAGCTAAGGGAGATCTGAACGGATGAGAGAGACTCGGAGTGTTTTGGTGTTGAGCGAGCGCATCAAGATATGATGAGGAAGTCGGAGCGAGCGTAGGATGTGGCGAGTGAAGATCTTAATGGCTCGGAATGAGCGGGTTCGGATCCGGGTTATGGGTAGCTCTAGCCCATGTCTTCCTTGTTGGGTTGCAACTGATTCGCGCGCGGGCTTTGGCTATCTGCTCCATAGATGCTCGCCTCCAACTTTTTGCTCTTTTGGCTCCTCAGATTCTCCGAACTTTATTTATTACCTAAAAACACAAAATTAATTAATACAAATATTTATTCTTGAAAACAAAGAAAACACAGAATTTGGGATAATATCTGATTTCTAAGCACAAAAGATGAGTAAAATGCCAATAAAAAGGTGTATAAATATGCAATATTTGGCACACATCAAACCTCACCAGCATGATTGGATGGCTTAGATTAAATCCATGACCCCAAGCAGGTATTGGAATATTCACCACCAACCCAATGCGAGCCCGCATGGTCGGACTCCCCAAAACGGTGGCATAGTTTGCCAAACCGTCCAAACCAAACCAGTATGGACGGAAAACCCTAAATTAGGGTTTGCGGCACATTACATGTATCGCAAAACAGTCTCAACCATCCATCTTCGCAGGCATAGATGGAGGGTGTAGATGTAGATTCAAAGGGCCCAGAGCATGTCAACACAAACACCGTGGGCCCGCCTACATACCTGACTGATTGGTCAGGACCAACTATGGTTGGTCGTCTTGATTCGTGCATCCCAAACTGGGTATGACACACGGCCGACAAAACCTGATTAGGGTTTGTGTCGCGATCACGAGCGTCCCTTTTCTCCTGCTCGGATGAAGGGTCCAAGAATAGACTAAGCAGGTCCGGTAAGTATCAACATGATCACTGCGGGCCCACCTATCTCCATACCCGATCGGCCAAGACCAAACTTGGCTGTACACCTCGATTCGCATGCCCAAACCAGGCGTGGTCGCACCTCCTAATCGTAAACTAATCTCGACCACTCAACTTCTCCGGACAAATTGAGTGGCTTAGATCACGTTTTTATGAGGCAATGAAGTACAGGCGTGAACACCAGCCTACCACCCACACGCCGAATCAATCGGCCAGGACCGACCAGGCTTGGTCGTCTTGAAATGCGCGCCCGAAATGGGCATGATGCGCGGCTTTTGCGGCACCAGATTTCTGTTGCAAATCGATCTCAACCGCTCCTATTTGCCGGTCAAATTGAGTGGCCTAGATCGCACCTTCATGGGACAGTGAGGTACGGACGTGTACACCGGCATGCCGTCTACACGCATGCCCGGTCGGCCCTTTCCAAAACACGTCCCATGCTTGGTTTCGACCAAGCTGAAGAGTGATGCCTGCGCACCTCTTCAAAAGCCCTAAAACTTCATCAACGGTCGCAGATGAGCGTCACAGATCATCTCGTCCGTCCAACTCTACCAGCTTGGTCAAGCAACCCTGGTTAGGAGTTAAGACACCAACAAGGTATCACCACGATCACCGTCCACCACTCTTCCACATGAGGTGATCGGCCAAATCATGGCTTGCATGTATAGCCTCCAAACGATCACTCGAAGATGGATGGACATGATGCTATTTTAAGACGCTTAAATTCGTGACTTACTCCGTTAAGCCTTAAAAACAGCGATGCTTCATACATGCTGAATATACTTGATGCAGTACCTGCATAGAATACACACGATACTTCACAAGTATCGACTTCCTAAATAACTTAGTTATTTAGTCTAGCATTACATGCTACTTTATGTGGGTCCCATGATCCACACACTCGAGACATCAACCATGTCACAAACTGGGGGATACATACTGGGGTATTGGTCTGGCGGTTTACAGCGTGCAGCGTGCAACATGCCATCACAAGAACGTGTCAGGAAGTCATGGACGGTTAGAGACGACAAGAGAAGTGGGCAAGACTGGTCGTGTAACACCAACACACAACTCCACTACTCCATCACTCCACTTCCTCCACTTCCCATGAGAGACGTGAATAAGGCTCAAATGACTTGTATAAATAGGTTCTCCTCCCTATTTTCAAAAAAGAAGGAACAAGTCAAGACAAGACAGAAACCAAGTGTTAATACAAAACGTATTCAAACACTCAAAGCCTTCTTGCATCAATCGTAAGCCTGCTCACCTTTCTGTTACAAGTCATAAACAAGCCTACACCTTCACAATCTCAACACCTTCTTCGCTTCCCTCCCTAAGATCAACCCCATCTCCTTCACTTTGTGACCGAAGCAAGTCTGGAACGGCCATTCTTGGTTTAGGCCAGAGTTGTACAGATTGATTTCTCGAATCACAAGCACTCACCGCGCAGTGCATTTGTTTAGGGTTTAGATTCATTCCTCATCCACACACCCCAAATTACCAAATCCGGCAGGAATAGTTTTCACCCATAAACAATTGGCGACCACAGTGGGAGGTTAATCTCTCGGTTGTAAAGTCAATTTCTTCAAATCCGATTCAATTTCATCAATTTCAAAAAGTATGGATCTTAGAATCAATTCAATCAACAATTCATTTCAAGATGGTGGAACTCAGGTCTGGATCAGCAATCAATTCTGATGGGGCTAGTGTGGATAACACTCCCGGTATCGATGTACCTGTCAGTGGAGCTACCGTGGTCAATACATCTCGTGGAGCCGTCACTTATATCCCCAACGCTAGCGGAGCAGGATACATTCCAGTAGACGTAACTCCTCCCATCACCAGAGCCAGAGCAGCCGCAAATCCCGGCATCTCCTCAAGTGTAACGCCTCCAGTGGTCACCAGAGCAACAACTGTTACTCCTTCATCAGGACGAGGAGCCGGAGGGACGAGAGGAGGACCACCGCCCATTACCATTGCAAACTTGATGGAGAAGCAGGAGATTCTTGCTAAGACTCAAACGGATATGGCCGCAACCCAGAAAGAGGTACTCACTTTCCTTAAAACTTTGACTGAACGATTGCCACAAGATTCACGGCAACCCTTGGAGCCAGCAAGAAATGCCTTCAATACACCCGGAGCAGGCGTTTCCACTCGGACCCACATGAGTGAAGAAGCTCGTGTTGCTCCTGAACGCCCAAGAGAGAGGGACCAGCCATCCAACTTCATCACACGTGAGGACCTGGAACGACTTCTCCAAAACCGGGGCAAAGGATATTTGATGGATGCATACCAACATCAGCCTCCGTACCCTCAAGATATGCAACGAATCCCTCTTCCAAGAGGATACACCTGTCCTCAGTTCTCCCTCTACGATGGCACTGGTAACGCTCGTGAACACGTTTCTCGATTTTTGGAATCCTTGGGGGAGCACGAGTATAATCATGTTCTCCGCCTGAAAGAGTTCTCGAAATCACTTACGGGAAGGGTGTACACCTGGTACAACAACATCACACCTGACAGCATATCCAATCGGGGCGAGATGGTCGGTGCTTTCTACAAGAAGTATTTCTTCGTATCTGAGCAGATCACCTTTTCAGATCTAGGGAGAGTCTCTCAGCGGAACAACGAGCATCCGAACGACTTCGTTAAGAGGTTCAGAACTCAAGCGCTAGATTGTCATGATCCGAACATCACTGAACGTCAGCTGGTGGAGCTGTGCATCAACGGGATGATACCCATATACCGCGCTTTACTAGAGAATATGGGCTTTCAGACATTCTCTGAACTCCATGAAGCTGCCAAACGTTCAGCCACAACCGCCCCAGCGTTGCTAGAGAGGACCAGGGTTGTTCGAAACAAAGATCCATGTGATATTCGAGGAAGCAGGCGCCTCATAAACAAACAATACACTAGTGGTCCTTCTGTGAGCGTGGTAGGCGAAGGAGGAAAAAGGAAGGCTTCAGCAACAGAACAACAACCCAAGCGTGCGTCTCCAGCGCACATGACTTCTTCTCAAAAGGGAGCGAGCAAGACTTCTGCATAAGACACAGAAGATACAGGTTTCCCATTCCCCATGAATGAAGTAGTGGAACTCTTGGAGGCATGGATTCAAGACGATGCCATCAAGCTGCCTCCTATCAGACGTCCACCAACTGAGAAAGATATGGCGGATCCCAAGTACTGTCGCAACCATAGGTTCGTTCACCATCCAACCAAAGACTGCAACAGGCTGAAACAAATCTTCAAGGATATAGACGGGAGAACTCCAGCTTGGAAATGAAGGTGTTCGTAGAGATCCTCTTCCTGTCAGGAACTGCATGATTTCTGGGGATTCCGTTCGCAAGACTGTGCAATCTATGATGGAACATTTATGCGAGATCTTGTACTTCTCCAAAGCACAACGTCAGGACATATTTGCAGCCCTCAACCGCGTTGTCTCAGGCAGGCGCTTGTATCTGGAAGAGGAAGCGGTCTCGAAACCTCAGTCCTTGCTGAAAGATGCAAGCAAGGGAAATTGGGGACTCTTAACCGTTGCCCGTTTGAAGGACATTGAGTTCGATAACACATTGATCGATACGGCCTTTGAATTCAACATCATCACTCTCCAGACCTTAAAAGCAGCAAAGATTTCAAAACAGGAGGCTACTCGCAACCCAATTGTGATTAAGACTCCAGAAGGTGAACTCAGAGATGCATATGGATACATCGATCTTGAAGTAAAATTGGGCGATGCCTCGACACAAGCAAAGTTCTACATAGTCAGAGATCATCCGAATTACGACATGATCCTAGGACGCTTTTGGGTACACGACAACAAGACAACACTGGGAATTTGCCCTTTACCGGTTACGACACCTGAAAGGATCTCTAACAATCCGTCTGGACCTGAAGGCTGTCCGTTTCCGCACCTAGAGCTTGCCAATGCGACACAATTTCCTGGAGAGATCCCATCAGCATACATTAAGAGGTTCCGAGCTCAAGTAAGTCTCATCACGCAACCCTTCTTGCAACCAATCGGTCCTCACTCTGATAAGTCCTGGGGACTGGCTCCAACCAACAAACAACCCCAGCTAAGAG
The DNA here is from genome assembly GCA_023531295.1 of Papaver armeniacum. Taxonomy (NCBI): domain Eukaryota; kingdom Viridiplantae; phylum Streptophyta; class Magnoliopsida; order Ranunculales; family Papaveraceae; genus Papaver; species Papaver armeniacum. Next base: position 8,980 of record JAJJWW010019178.1, on the reverse strand, counting down.
ATGTGAATGGGAAGCCGGCCCCTTCAAACATTTTATTAAGAGCTTAGAGGTTGTCTTGGTCAAAGACGATAAGGCCAAGGTCCAGGTATCTGCACGCCCAAACCCATTTGGAATTGGAGATCTGGTGACGAAGACGACTGCATTCAAGGTTGGGAACATGACGGTGAAAATGACCACTCCACCTGACTCACCCACCGAAAGAGAGGATGAACCGTACCTGGTAGAAGATGTTATCCTAGGCGGCTACTGCAAGCTCATCAACGCTGATAAACTAGAAGGCATAACTGTAGTTGCAGGAAATACCACAACACACCCCTCATCATATCTTGATAATAATTTCTAGATCTAAACTTATTTGATATGAATATAGAGATAAAAATCCTAAAATTATAAATGGAGACACAAGAATTTACATGGTTCGATCAATATGATCTACATCCACGGGGTAGGGTTTTTCACTATGATTGTTGAGGTTACATTAGTATTACATTTACAATCTCCATTAATGGATATTTTGTAGAGCTCTAGATCTAATTATTTGGGGAAGAAGATGATAAAGAAAATATCTCTCTCTCTCTTACAAAAATGTGTATCCTCTCCAAAAATGTATCTCCCCCTTTTCTCTCTCCTGCCTTTCTCTTTATATAGGATATTACATAGTGGATGACAGCTCATGTACAACTAATATTTCCCTTAATTTCGGATTTACCTTGCGACATTTCGCAGGTCTACAAATGTTAGTCTTCGCAAGTCTTCTTGACTCTTCGCAGAATCGTCACACCTTTCTCATATTTAAGCTAATGTAATTTGTTGCGTCGTTTCTAATATTTCTTCTGCGACATTATTAAGTTGCGTCATTAATAATTCGCAAGTGAAGGTTGCTGCGATATTATGCTCCTACATCTTGCCTCTTTTTTCTTGAATATTGCTTGAAGCCCGATCTTTAAGAAAAAATCCGTTGTTGTAGTAGTCTTTGATCTTTATTGATGAAGGAACGAGCGAAAGAATACTGGACTTGAAAAGTACGTACTTGCCTCTATTCTTTTGCGAAGTTCCGAAGCTTTGCGAAATAAATAAGAAGTATCAACCCTTGAAGTATAAGAAGTATGAAGTATCCTTGAAGTATAAGAAGTATGAAGTATCCTTGAAGAAGTATAAGAAGTACTTAATCCTCGAAATATATAAGAAGTATGAAGTATCCTTAAGAAGTATAAGAAGTACTTAATCCTCTAAATGTAAGAAGTATTGCGAATCCATCATGCGAAACTCTCGCTCCATGTTCTTTGCCTCATGCTATCTTTGTAATGCAAATAAAAATTTAGATTTGTATTCAACATTTCTTTTATCAAAAATATTCATTTAATTGCAAGTTCAAATCGTTTTTCTTTGTTTTGATTTCCTTTGTATAACTTGTTTCGTCTCATCCGATAAACATCTTTCATGGAAATGATCCTAATAGGTACCCCCTTATATGACGCACTTTAGGTACATTGCCTCATGCGAATATTGTTCGCGAACTAGGGTGTACGCCACAAAGGTTTGCCCGCTACTACTCTCCATGTTGGATATCATTCTCATTTGAAACAAAGCAAGTATTTAAGGGAAATATATAAATTGATCTGTGCGAGATTTTTCTCGAATTATTGTAATCGTGAAATCTTTGTAGTTCTGAAATCTTTGTAATTCTGCGATTGTATCGCGTTTTGTAAATCAAATGAAAAATCTTTTATTTTTTGTAAGTAAAATGTTTAAGGAAAGTGGTACTTAGCTTTTGTGGTTTGCTGTTGTTGTCAATCTCGCGCGAAAAACACGTTGCTCGAAGTATAAATGTCACTTAGCAAAAACAACTGCGAGAGGCAAGAATTGAACCCGCGATCTGCTACTTGCATATTCTCGCACCATACCAACTGTGCTAACTCTCTCTTGTGAAATAATCAAAGATCTTGCGAAGTAATCAAAGACTAACTTTGCGAGAGGCAATTTTGTATAAATTTCGCATAACAAAAACAAACTTGCGAGAAGCAAGAATTGATCCCGCGACCTTCTGCTTACATTCATGCCTCCTGACCAACTGTGCTAGCCCTGCCTCTGCGAAGTGTTTCTGCGAAATAATCACCTACTTTCTTCTTGCGAAATACTCTTGCAAAAAATCCATGCGAAAAATACACGTTCGTTGGGATTTGAACTCGCGACCATGAACTCATTAACTTCGCAGATAACCAACTGTGCTGCCTCTTGTTTACGAAGTAATGAAACAACCTTGCGAAATTATCCATTTTTCCCCTCTGTAAAAAGAAGAAAATTATGCTCGCAAGTGAATTCGAACTTGCGACCACGAACGCACATATTGTTCTCTGGACCAACCGTTCAAGAACTTCTCTGCGAAATTAACTCATAACTTTTTTCCCTATTCTCTTATTCGCCATTGAAGATGATAATAAAATGAAAACTATGTATCTCTGCGAATTCGAACCCATGACCTATTGTTTGTTCGCTCAGCCTTGAACCATCTGTGCGAATTTCTGTTTGTGATAGAAATCACAGCGTCTGCCTCTTATCTTCTCTTCGCTTTCCTTTATTTCCTTCAACAATTTGCCTTTTGTTTTTTCTCCTGAACATGGAAATCTTCCATTGAAACTTTAGTTTTCTTCCCTGAATTTCACCACATCAACTAATTTTTTCTCTTACTCTTTTCATGTCTTTAAATTGTTGATGATGTTTACTCCCTGAAAGTGTAACTTCTTCCATGAAATTTCCGTTTTTGCTCCTGAAACTTTAAGATCTAAAAATAAATATGAACAATAGCTAATCTTCATGGAAACTTCTTGAATCAACAAGTTACAGGAAGGATAAATCCTTTACTCCTCCCTGTTTCTAGCGCCAAAAATATAGTTGCAGGAAATCCCACAACACACCCCTCATCATATCTTGATAATAATTTCTAGATCTAAACTTATTTGATATGAAAATAGAGATAAAAATCCTAAAATTATAAATGGAGACACAAGAATTTACGTGGTTCGATCAATATGATCTACATCCACGGGGTAGGGTTTTTCACTATGATTATTGAGGTTACATTAGTATTACATTTACAATCTCCATTAATGGATATTTTGTAGAGCTCTAGATCTAATTATATGAGGAAGAAGATGATAAAGAAAATATCTCTCTCTCTCTTACAAAAATGTGTATCCTCTCCAAAAATGTGTCTCCCCCTTTTCTCTCTCCTGCCTTTCTCTTTATATAGGATATTACATAGTGGATGACAGCTCATGTACAACTAATATTTCCCTTAATTTCGGATTTACCTTGCGACATTTCGCAGGTCTACAAATGTTAGTCTTCGCAAGTCTTCTTGACTCTTCGCAGAATCGTCACACCTTTCTCATATTTAAGATAATGTCATTTGTTGCGTCGTTTCTAATATTTCTTCTGCGACATTATTAAGCTGCGTCGTTAATAATTCGCAAGTGAAGGTTGCTGCGATATTCTGCTCCTACAATAACAATTCACTCACAATGGCTCAAACCCTACCGAACTTAAGACGCTGTGCTACCACTTTCCAGCGTCCTCCACACTTTAAAACGCTGTGATATTTCCTCCAACGTGTTTTCTTTTACAATTTCATGTCATAATTGTAATTCCTCCAGAAAATGATTGCAATACTTGCATTCATAGTTAGGGTTTCAAATTTTCAATTTTCAATTTAATTGAAGCATTATTTCCATCTGAGAACCTCTCTACCCCTAAAAACACAAAGTACTGAGTCAGCCTAAATCAACCCACTAGAGCAAGGAAGGAAACCCTAAGCAAACATCTCATGGGAAGAAGGAAATAGAATGTGTGCACAAAAGGAAAATGATTTGAGCCATCTGCCCCAGCAAGACCAAGGAAGATCTCACGTCAGGAGCACACACAGATGCAATCTTAACAAGAGGTCATGACATAAACCTTTATTCAAGGTAAGCAAACAGAAGAAAAGATCTTGAACTCAGCCGCCACTGAGTACAAGAAAGAGGTTCAAAAAATTATGGGAATACACTTGAAAAGAGAAAAAGAAGCAAAGAGGTTTAGCCGTCAAGAAGAATAACCGCGCCTGCACCACTGCTGGGTCCTACTTCAATGCCATCACCTGCTACCGCTTCTCCCTTCAGAGCCTTAGCTTCCGCTTCAGATGTTTCTGCAGCAACATTCTCCGTCCTAACATCATCGGCAGGAACAACTTCCAAGTTTTCCTCAAAGCCCACAACAACATTAGTGTTTGCGCTGATTGCCTTCGAACACTCAGGTCCGTCAGTGTCAGAATCAAGGATTATCACACCGTCCTGGATTGGATAATCACGCCTATCTTCATCCGGAGGCCGTTTATGCTCCACTCTCCGCCTCTTTAACTAGCTATGCTAAACTGAATGCAAATCTTTTTACGCCCTTGCGCTTACCACTTGTGCTCGCAACGCTTCCTCATGCCTCCACCGTTCTTCCATGTCGATCGTAGCACTTTTCAAAGGGCACATATGCATCCCCTGGTGATACGCAGTGCGGAATTAAAACATACTAAGACAATTACATCCTCGTATAGCACGACCAACTTCAAGAAGTGGGAGATCAATTTTAGCCATTACCTCCTCGTGCGCATTAGTCTCGGGTTTGTCAACTTCAAACTCTCTTCGCTGGAGAAGTTAGAAGCGGAATGATCATCGCCCGCCGCTTCCATGATAGGCTGCAAAGAAAAAGAAGTTATGGGCACACAAAAATATGTGTATCATCATCGGATAATATCAATCGGAAGATCGATGAGTATACCTGAGATACAAAAGGAACGACTATGTGATGAGAATAATCCTTAGAATTTTTCTTTATAATCTAGCAAGTCAACAGAATCCCAGGAGAAAAGGAGTCTCTACTTGCCACCTATAAAGGCTACCGATTCAAGATAGCGATCAATGATGCTTATCGGATATATCTGAGGAAAGCTGACGTGTAACAAAGGGGAGTACACCTAGTCCAAGGGATAGGCCAAGCTCTGTACAGATAGTGCGGAGGAAACCAAAGCGACTCGCCAGATCAAGTCCTGCTCCCTCCACCATCCTAATCAGGACCGACCAGTTTTGGGACAACACCTGACGATGTCGGCCTATGCGGTAAATGTATATTCACCTTAGCTTGGTCATTTCTGTATACAAACTTGTCACCATATTATGCCTACCCCACAATAGCGTAACCATTATGCGCTAGGCAGGGGACTTAATGTTGATGGTGGATTTTCATTTAAGGGCTGAAATTGTAACAACCAAAATTATGCGCTAACATCTTGCAAAAGATAAAGCCATTAATAAGTGATGAATATTTCTTCACCTTACTAATTCACCTAGAATAGAGCATGTGGCAACAATCCCAAAGATTCTCGTGAATTAAATACACGAAATTCATCCAGGTTGGAGCATGTAGCAACAATCCCATATACCCTGTGAATTTACAGCATTATTAATTAATGCATGAGCAGCCTCGTATTTCCTGTACTCATTACCGGTGCGGCATGACGACTGAGTGTTGTTCTCAGCAGAGCAACACAAATATCCAAGCATTAATAATAAAACATTTACGAAATACCCATACAGGCTACAACTCTCGGTGTGTTATACTAGCCCGATTGAGCATGTTTGAACCTAAACTGACCATATTAGTCTCAGAAACGATCACGACCATCCAACCTCACCATCATGATTGGATGGCTTAGATTAAATCCATGACCCCAAGCAGGTATTGGAATATTCACCACCAACCCAATGCGGGCCCACATGGTCGGCCTCCCCAAAACGGTGGCATAGTTTGCCAAACCGTCCAAACCAAACCAGTATGGACGGAAAACCCTAAATTAGGGTTTGCGGCACATTACATGTATCGCAAAACAGTCTCAACCATCCATCTTCGCAGGCATAGATGGAGGGTGTAGATGTAGATTCAAAAGGCCCGAGCATGTCAACACAAACACCGTGGGCCCGCCTACATACCGATCGATCGGTCAGGACCAACTATGGTTGGTCGTCTTGATTCGTGCGTCCCAAACTGGGTATGACACACGGCCGGCAAAACCTGATTAGGGTTTGTGTCACGATCACGAGCGTCCCTTTTCTCCTTCTAGGATGAAGGGTCCAGGAATAGACTAAGCAGGTCCGGTAAGTATCAACATGATCACTTCGGGCCCACCTATCTCCACACCCGATCGGCCAAGACCAAACTTGGTTGTACACCTCGATTCGCATGCCCAAACCAGGCGTGGTCGCACCTCCTAATCGTAAACTGATCTCGACCACTCAACTTCTCCGGACAAATTTAGTGGATTAGATCACGTTTATATGAGGCAATGAAGTACAGGCGTGAACACCAGCCTACCACCCACACGCCGAATCAATCGTCCGAGACCGACTAGGCTTGCTCGTCTTAAAACGCGCGCCCGAAGTGGGCATGATGCGCGGCTTTTGCGGCACCAGATTTCTGTTGCAAATCGATCTCAACCGCTCCTCTTTGCCGGTCAAATTGAGTGGCCTAGATCGCACCTTCATGGGACAGTGAGGTACGAACGTGTACACAGGCATGCCGTCTACACGCATGCCCGGTCGGTCCTTTCCAAAACACCTCCCATGCTTGGTTTCGACCAAGATGAAGAGTGATGCATGCGCACCTCTTCAAAAGCCCTAAAACTTCATCAACGGTCGCAGATGAGCGTCACAGATCATCTCGTCCGTCCAACTATACCAGCTTGGTCAAGCAGCCCTGGTTAGAAGTTAAGACACCAGCAAGGCATCACCACGATCACCGTCCACCACTCTTCCACATGAGGTGATCGGCCAAATCAGGGCTTGCATGTATAGCCTCCAAACGATCACTCGAAGATGGCTGGACATGATGCTATTTAAGACGCTTAAATTCATGACTTACTCCGTTAAGCCTTAAAAACAGCGATGCTTCATACATGCTGAATATACTTGATGCAGTACCTGCATAGAATACACACGATACTTCACAAGTATCGACTTCCTAAATAACTTAGTTATTTAGTGATAGGGTGTAGAATACATCTTATTTACTATCTGTTGTTTATGCTTTCTTTGCTATTTTTTCTTGTAAATTATGTATTTTACGCTTGTTTTGAGTTTTATAGCTACTATGGAGTCACACGGAGGAAAAGGAGAAGAAATCACTCAATTTGAACCAAAAGGCCAGAAAAGTCATTTCACAGGCGAACACTATCTGGAGCCCAGTCAAGGTTAAAAGGTGACTCAAATTACTAAAGAAAGGACAGTTCAAGTTAAGGGGCTGCCAAACTGGGTAGCCCTTATCCAGAAACGTAGTGCTGATATCAGTTGGTAAAATGGATGGGTTATGTCCATGGATGTTGAAACCCAAACCCATAGACCTACACCCGTACCCGGATCCATGCCCGAGTCCGAACCCAATTTATAACCCTAAACCTAAATTCGAGAGAAGTTTTATTCTCCCAAATCATTTCGTCTCGTCCCTGAAATAAAGAAAATCTGAGATGACAGGGGATTACTGAAGGTTGGGTGTGATTCGAAATTGTGTGCTTCGAATCTGTGTTGCTGTTTTACACATGAGAAGAATGGGGTTTTTCAATTCTTCTGCTGATGGTTAATTCGAAGAAGAAGAACAAGATGTTATTGTTGTGATTGAGTTCCTGATGTGGTGCTAAGAGGATGAATTGGGGGTTTGAGTTGAAATTAAGGTTGAAGATGGGTTCGATATCGATCTCAGAGAAATGGGTGCAGATGGAATTAGAATTTGAAGTAGCAGATGGTGATGAAAATCAGTCAGGGTCTGATGTCTCATCTGTTGAATCAGAGGTCGAGAAGAGATGGGATTTCTGTGAAGATTTAAGCCACGGGAAGAGAGATCAGAAACGGGTACTTGAGTTATCTTGAAGTTATGAAGAACACGGAGAAAATGGATGATTGAAGGCTGTCTGAGATCGAGGGTTTGATGATGCCGCTGGGTCCTTGTTGCTATTGAAATCAAGAGACTGAGATCGAGAGATTTAAGAACCAGAGATTGAAGTTTGATGACAAATGAATCTACTGCAGCTGGATTGAGTATGCAATTGGTGGAAATTGATATGGGTTACAATTGTGGAGTTTGTGCTGAAATGAAATCAGGGTATGAGATTTGGTGGTACTGCAAATGGCTTGAGCTGAAACTGGTGTTGATCTTATGAGATGGAGATGCAGCTGAGGTCGAAAATTCAGTGCAGGGGAGATTGAGCTTTGACTACACTGGAATGGGTGAAGTTCTGGCACAGGGAATGCTGTATTGAATGGCTTGAAACTATAGGTGAATGTTAGGCTTGTTACAGGGATGGCTTGAACCCAGTGACATTGCAGGTGTTGGCATGGTTGATGCAGCTGCAGTTAGGAATGGAGACTGAGGTTTTGGTTTGATGTTGTTAGCTGCTTGAGATTGCAAGGGGGTAGGTGGTTTGTTTGATTTGCAAGGGCTGGCATTGCAATGTAAAGGGTTATGTGCAGCTGGAGTGGATATGTTGCAGTTAAATGGGTATGTAGTTGCAGGAAATCCTACACTACACACCTCACTCGAATTCACTTAATCAATCCATTTGAAGATGAATAATAATGTGGTTGTATTAATTGTTTTCTTGAAAGATTTACAAAGATATGTAGAACAGAGATAAAGAAATTACAATCACTCTTAATTCTCTCTCCTAATGACTTGCTTAACAATTCAAAAAGACCTCCCTCTACAACAGATTGACTCGACCCTTTATATAGGGTATTACATAGTGGATGACAGCTAAGTTGTCCTTTATTTTCGGAAACATCTCGCGAAGCGTCGCGAATGTACAACTGTTTGTCCTCGCGACACTCCTAAATCTCGCCAAGTCTTCACACTTTCCTCGTGTTCATTTGTCGTCATTTATTACGTCATTTATTTTCTTTCACGCGAC
>JAJJWW010019177.1:0-119984 GCA_023531295.1 Papaver armeniacum | reverse complement strand
TTCTCAATTATAATATCTTCTCACTTGAATATGAGGAGATTATAATGTCATGGTTCTTGGTACGAGTAATTGATCGAATTTACTTTGCACTTGAGGTATGTTGGCTTATAGCAAGCTAAATTATTGTCGAATATTCATTTGAAGTAGCTACTTGAAAATAAATGATGGTGGTTGTGAACCCCTCTGCGAGAGGAATATCGACATATGCATTGATTGGTTGGCATACAATCCAAATTAAGTTGGATTAATTTCTCGGTCAACGCAATTTTGGATCCAAAACTTAACACTTTAAAAATGCCAAACTATAATTAGCTAGTGTAGTCATAATGCGTTATACGAAATTTTCGTTGTAAAAAGCTTGATTTAAGGGTTTTCATTTTTTTCTCATACCCTAAGTTGCTTAGAATTCAATTGTTCTCTTTTCTGATGCACTTGGCGTGGTAGTCTTTGACGGACTCATATTGCATTGACACAGAAATGTAATTCGAAAGACATATTGAATTTGTAATCTTTTGAGGATTCAAATTTTATTAGGACAACCATCTTATTTGCTTACATAGGTTTAACAATCCTTTATGTGTTTTTAGAAATTTGGTACACAACCAAAAATCTAGGATTAATTAGTTGATGATTTCAACGTTATGGGTATTTTGAGGTCCTTAAAAACACTAAAATCACGCTTTAGGCTTATAAATTCTATTTTTCTTTCTTCGTCTGCGAGTTAAATTATGCTAGCTTAAACTCGTCTTTGAGATGGACTACAGAGTTATGATTTTGATGCCCGCTTTCAGTAACTCTCATATAGTTGAGTTAGCATCCATAAATCGTCAAAAGTTGTACTCTTTTCCTTCGTTTTAGGTTTTTGTCCCACGTGTGGTTTTCTGACAAGGTTTTAACGAGGCAACATCTTGTTAATTATTTATTTATTTAAAATGTTGATATTTGCGCTCTTTCCTTCGTCGATTGTTTCCCCCCGTTGGGTTTTTCTTGGCAAGGTTTTTTAGTGAGGCAATTTAATTCAACGTAGGTGGTCATCGAGGGAGTTGTATAATTTCGGTTATTTGGTGGATTCCCACCATTAACTAGGTCATTTGTTAGGTAAATCGACATAACAAGACCTTATTAGTGGATGTCATTCCAGATCCACATAAGGTATGACCACAAATTTAGTTTTGTTCACTTATGGTAATTTATCTACATCTTGGCTCTATGTTAAAGAAATTACATAAACAACTACGCAAATCATCTGTGAAACTAGCAATCCACGCACAAGTTCTCAATATGTTGAAGAAGAATATAGACTCTGAAGAATTTCCATCAAATACCAAGAAGTCGGCAGGGTTTAGCAAGTCTATAGGGTACTAGTTTCTAAAAGTCAATCATTGAATGCTTAAAAAACTCAGTAAAGTAGGCATTGCATGGTGACTTAGGGTAGAGTCAATCAGCCCATTGTCGGGAAAAAATCGATTCTTCTATTGGACGTTTTTTCTATGCCAATGATATTCCTTTCAATGTGGCTAACTCAAGTCAGTACCACGAGGCATTCAATGCAGTTGCAAATTTCGGCCAATCCTATAGAGTTCCATCATCTTATAAGTTGTCGAATCCCATATTAACTTCAGAAAAACAAAGGATTGAAAAAGATGTGGTGTCTATCCAACGACATTATTGGAGAGAATATGGATGTACACTCATGTCTGATGGTTGGAAAAACAAAAGCAACCGTACGATTGTAAACTTTCTAGTTTACAGTGTTAGTGGAGTTATGTTTTTGACAAGTGTCGACATAGAACATAATCGGTTGACGACAGAGTATTTAATTACTTTGTTCAAGCCCGTTATAGATGATGTCGGTCCGAGAAACATTGTTCAATTAGCAATAGATCAAGGATCCCAATTCAAAGCTGCAGGTAACTAAGAATAACTTCATTTTATTTTATACTTATATATATATATTAATCATTAACTTCTTTCTATTTTTGTTTGAATAGGTAAGAGATTAGCATCATAATATGACACATTTTTCTGGGTACCTTGTGCTGCTCACGTATTGGACTTGATGTTGGAAGATATGGAAAAATTCCCCTTTGTTAAAGATGTGATCGGAGAAGCAAGAAAAATTAGCAAATTTATTTACAATCATGGTTGGGTTCTTGCTAGATTTCGACAACATTCTGCAAGACGCAATCTATTGCGCCCTGGATTAACAAGGTTTTTAACGAATTTTATTGCAATCAAAAGCATCATTGATCAACGAAATGCTATCGAGAGCGTATTTCTGGACAAAGAATTTCTGAAATCGGATGAGGCAAAAACTAAACAAGTTAGACAAGTGAAGAATATTATTTCAAATGAGATGTTCTGGACGACGTGTCAAAATGCATGCATAATGGTTGATCCTTTATTGAAAATGATTCGTTTCTTGGACTCAGACAAACCCACCATGGGTTATTTGTTCCATGCACTTACTACATGTGTGGAAACTATACAAATGGGTTTAGGATCAAATCGAAATGCTTCTATCGTGGGTGTAATAAAGAAACGATGGAAAAGTCAGTTGAGTTCCCCTCTTCATGCTGCAACGTATTTTCTCAATCCTTATTACATCTTTAACCCATCAACTAATCTCATCAATAATAAAATTTCTGAGCCCCAAATTTGTCTTACTGAAGTTATATCAAAAATGGTTAGTGGCCCGGCAGAACAAGCAAAATGCATGCTAGAGGTACAAAATTACTAATACTATCTCCAAATATGTTTAATTAAGTAATTTGAATTTCTAGTAACAATTGTACTTTTCTTTGTAGGCGGGAAGAATGCGAATGATGCAAGGTCAATTTGCATCACCATCAACACGTATTGCAGCTCAACATGGTGATCCTGTAAGTTGGTGGTTATCTTATGGTGCTGAGTATCCATCCCTCCAAAAGATTGCAGTAAAGATATTAAGTCAAACAAATACATCGTCTGGATCAGAGAGGAATTGGAGTGTGTTTGAAAGAATCCACACCAAACTACGTAATCGTTTACTTTCATCGAGAATAAAATGATCTGGTGTAAGTCCAGTACAATTTGAAGTTGGAACAACAAAGAATTAAAGGTAAAGCAAGGCGACATAACATTGATGTTCACGACGTTCATAGTCTACTGAGGGATGACAATATGCTTGACTGGATAGCAGGGGAAGACGAAACACCGGTTTTACCTCAAGAAGAACAATGGTTAAATATGCTTGAAAAGGAAGCCGTTAATAATCCAGAGCATGTCCCTCTACCATACAACTGGCATGATCCTGAAGTTCAAATCCCATACGAAAGGTTACCGGTGAGTGACTTTGTTTATGACTTTGGTAATCTTTCATTTGGAGACAATACACAAGATTATGAGAATGCGAATCCAACATATGATTCTCGTTACACTTCTGATCGCTCTGACCATGGTGTTCAACATATGAACGAAGGATATAATTCTAATATTGATAACAATAATGAAGTAGGTAACAATGATGATGAAAATGAAGGAGGTTATGATGACGATAATGAAGGTTATTATGATGATGATACTTATGCAAATGAAGACAGCCAGTACCCCCACGACGATGACTATGATGTGGAAAGGAACCGCCGAGTGAAGTATACATGAATAAATCAAAAAAAGGTGGTGGTCGTAGTTGGTTCGCGTAGCTTTTTAAATGATGAACACTACTTTAACAATCCTATGTTTTTTAAATTTGAAGTTTTTAATCCTGTAGTTACTTTCCTTGTATCATTTAAAAAAAATTAATTCGAAGTTTTAAGTTTTCAATCCAGAGAAAGAAAAAAACTTTAAAAAAATGGTACGAAAGTTATTTACACGATTATAACGTGCGTGATAACGGGAAAACAGTTCTAAAAAACACACGTTAAAATGTTATTTAGAAGAAAAAAACATTCAAACCAATTTTAGAATAACGGTTATAACGTGTATGAAAACTGAAAAACGGTACTAAAAAACTGATGTTATTTCCTATTTATCGGCATTATAAAGGCACGGGGTTCGGGGACCCTCACGGCCACGATATATGGATGTGACCGTTATAACGGTTGTTTTTTCGGTAAAAACTGGTGTTTTTCAAACCTTGTTTAAAAGAAAAAGACATTCAAACTAATTTTAGAATAATGGTTATAACGTGTATGAAAACTGAAAAACGGTACTAAAAAACTGCCGTTATTTCCTATTTATCGGCATTATAAAGGCACGGGGTTCGGAGACCCTCACGGCCACGGTATATGGATGTGACCGTTTTAACGGTCGTTTTTTCGGTAAAAACAGGTGTTTTTCAAACCTTGATATAATATGGGGTTTACCAAAAAAAAGATCCGTCTTGCTTGGAGAAGTGTGTTTTTTTTTTTTTTTTTTTTTTTTTTTTGTGAAGATGATCAATAACTTGCGATCTTAAATCCTGATATAACTTGAACGAAGTTTTTTCAATCTTAAATAAACAAGAGTGATAATTTAAACTATTGCTTTCTCGTATTCGAAATCCGAATCAAACCCTTAGAAAAAATCAAATCGAACGAGAACCACTCTGTAATAATTCTTTTTAATTTTGGTACTGAAGGGTAAAAAGAACACAGGGAAACCCCACCGCAGTGCGTTACAATTCCCAATTCCTCTCTCTCTCTCTTCGAGTCTTCCTCCTAGTTTATGTCGAAATCTTAAACCCTAGCCCTAATTTTCCACTATATCACTCACTATCTCCTTGTCTGTTCCCATCACTGTAATCTCATGGATTTCAGATTTCGACCTGAAAATAGAAATGCTTCGTCTCCATATTTCTTTCCTCCCAATTCCCATAACAATAATTATTTCACCGAACAAGCAATGCGTGGTATGAATCACTAAATCAAAACAAAGCCTTGATTTCATTTGATTTTCTGGATACTCTGTTTTTGGTAGTAAATTTATTGTTCTTGTGTTTGTTTTTCAGCTGGTTATTTCAACAATAGTATCGTAAGAACCGATTTCTTTGGCAATTCAGATCCTGTTAGAGAAGCTATTCAAAGAGAAATTGAAAAAGAAAGAATTCGTGAAGAGATAATTGCAGCTGAACTTATCCGTAAACGTGCATTAGAAGCTGAAGTTAGAAGAGAAATGGCTATGGAGAGAGAATTAGGGTTTCCATTACTTTCTAATTCTTTGCATTTTCAGCATAATAATCATAATCTTAATAATCAAGTCATTGATACTTCTTCTAGGTTACAGGACAGATTTTCTATCTCATTACGACCTGAAGTTGGAAGCTTTGACAGGTTACCGTTTCAGCGACATCCTGAAGCGGTTAAAATCACTGAGGTTGGTAAGAGGAAAAATTGACCTTTTTTTTCCTTTATTATTATTATTATTCTGATTTTGATTTAATTAACTCTGATGTGTGTTGAAATGATTATGATGATTAGGATTTTCCTATTTTGGGGATTCTAGAAAGCTAGAGCCAATCAGAAAAGCCAAAAAAATATTATAGAAAGCTACACTGTTTTTACTTGAAGTAGTAAAAATCCAAAACTAGAATTTTATGAAATTTGATTTAAAATGTTTTCAGATAGGGTAATGCAGTCAAGTGGGAAAGTCTGATCAAAATATGATGGTTTATAGAGTGTTTTTTTTTCTTCTTTTCGTTTTTGTTTTGTTCTAACTGCGCCTCTCTTTTCAAGATCAACCTCTATGTTCTCATTTTGAAAATATCTTTGCCAGAAAGAATTGTCATGTTTCGAATGTCTACCAAGCATTCTATAAGAATTAGGGATTGTTCTTAATAAACAAAATTAAAGAATTAGGGATTGTTCGAAACGTTTGAATCATTTTCATCAATTGCAGCAATCTAATAGACTAATTTGAGTCTCATCTCACCCCCTTGCATATTGGACAAATACACTTACATGGTATTCAGCTGATGGTTTGAATACCATGTAACTGCAGAGGGAGAGGAGGAGGGCTACAATAAATGGAAGAAGTTAAATCTCAGATAGACTGTTTTGCTTAGACAAAAGACATCTTTGCTCCTTAATTCTGTCAGGATATAGTTTTGTTCAGATTGGATTCCGTTGAATCAGTAGTTCATTTAATCATTTTGTTTTTGCTGAAGAAGTTACTCTAGCAGTAGTGCTCACAAAGGAGAATACAGACTGTAGGATACTGCTCTTTTACACATTTTGCTAGACAAATAAGGGATGTGATAAACTTCATGCCACTTTGGGTTTGCAGTGTCATAATGGCCAGCTGCATATCAGGGGATGACATTTGGTTTATTGGAACCTAAAATTGTGTTGCGAATTTGTACAAGTAGAATTGTTTAGTTGTGGTTTTCATCCAGGGTGGGTAGTTGATGACCAGGAACTACAATTTAGCTTTCCACTGATAGATCTTAGGTACACAGTAAATTTTCACTTCATGAATAAAATGGTGTAGGTTTGTCCATAAGAGTTACGCTAGATGCACCTGCAGCTGCCTTTGCTAGAACTGGGATTTAGCTTTCCATATCTTTGGCACACAGTAAATTTTTATTTCATGAATAAAATGGTGTAGGTTTGTCCATAAGAAGTATGCTAGATGCACCTGTAGCTGCCTTCTGCAATACCCATTGTGGCTCTAAGTGAGTATCCTCAGGTAGCCATCCTGTTCAATCAACTGTGTAACAAAGAACAAAAACATGTTCATTCTTTTCCTGATATTTCTTAAGAAATGTGTTTGACCTCTTTTTGTTTGAGTTTTGTTTGTCCAAACCTTTACCAGAAATAATTTTTATTTTCTCTATCCCTGACTTTATCCCTGATTATGTATTGGCAATGGCTAATAAGCAAGGCCATCAATCTTGCTAATAAATACAACATTATGGTAGGCTGCGTGATGATTTGGCCAG
Source organism: Papaver armeniacum (assembly GCA_023531295.1). Classification (NCBI taxonomy): domain Eukaryota; kingdom Viridiplantae; phylum Streptophyta; class Magnoliopsida; order Ranunculales; family Papaveraceae; genus Papaver; species Papaver armeniacum. The sequence continues at coordinate 113,086 of JAJJWW010019177.1, read as the reverse complement.
GAAGCATTCAGTATTGTTGTTAAATTTCAAGCATGCTCATCTCTGAATCATGTTGCTGGAAACCTACGATTCGGGTGTTTTTTCCCCTTGGTTTGTCTATTAAGTACGGTTTTCAGTCACAAAGTACAACTAATTCCATAAGAGAAACTTTCTTTTTAAAATTGCTTTACTCTTGCTATTTCGGCTGAAAGTACTCAATGTGATTGCCCCTATAAGTAAAGCCAGGTAAATATGACGTTTTAGTTAAAACAAATGGTGTTGTTGACACAGAAAAAGTTGTAATGACTATTACCATTCATCAGATATCAGTTATTCCATGTAGAATCACTGATAAGGCTGTCCATGATTATTCCATTGCAGCTTAAGCCGGCAATCCCTAGCATTACTGGGATCAAGAGAAAAATAACCGCGATTGGAGTTAATGGGTTTGCTTTAGGTAGTTCAAAGAAGAAACCTCAAAAGGAATGGAGCTGCGCTCTCTGTAAGGTAAGTGCCACAAGTGAGAAGGGTCTGGACGCCCACCTACAAGGTAGAAAACACAAGGCCAAAGAACTAGGACTGATGAGAGCAAAAGGAGCAATCAGTTTGGAGATTGAAGGTTCTGGTGTATCGAAGAACAGTCATGAACCAGACCTTGCAAATGCCAGTAGCAGTTCAATACTAGGTCAAGAGGGAAAAATGGTTCCAGCGAAGAAGATGAATGACATAGAATCAGTGCAGAAAGACGAGGCTGCAAATGAGCATAAGCAGAATGACCAACTCCAAGGTGAGAAAGATGAAGACGATGAGGCCGAACTGAATATGAAGGGAGTGGAGAACAAGGATATTGAGAGCTCCATTATATTTCCAGAGAAGCCAGAAGGGTCAAACATCAATAGTAGGTGTAATCTAATTGGCGGTAAAATGCACATAGGGAGCTCCATTACATTGCCAGAGAAGCCAGAGGGGTCAAAGGTTGATAGCAGGTGTAATCCAGTTGGTGGGAAAATGCCAGCGAAAGCTATGAAGTCAGAGAACAATGGAGAAGCAACACTGCAGAAAAATCAGAATCTTGAAGATGTAAAGAAAAAATTTAAATTCTGGTGCGAGCATTGTCAAATAGGGTGCCGGAATGCAGTTAATATGGCTGATCATGAAAACGGAAAAAAACACATGGCTCATATTCAGACATTGAAGCAAGATAGTGAGGATGTGAAACTGGACGTTGGGAAAAATGTGAAGGCAGTGGTGCAGAAAAAGCAAAAGACAGAAGATTTGAAGAAAAAATTCAAATATTGGTGTGAACAATGCCAGCTAGGGTGCAAAAGTGAGAAAACATTGGTCAATCATGAGAAGGGCAAAAAACACATGGCTCGACTGCGGGTTGCAAAGCAAGATGTTGACGCTGTTCTAGCCTCTGAGGCTAATATTGGCAAAGCAGAAGCAGTTGAAGTTGTAAATCAGGAGGCAACCAAAAACGTTTATGGGAAAGAGGACACTCCAGCCACCACCACAACCATCGCCGCGATTACTGATGCTACTGTTGAAGTGTCAAATGAGAAAGTGATGAACAATATTGATGGGGAAGTTGACAAAAAAAGAGAGGCTTTAACGACCACAACCATCACCGCCATTACTGCTGCTACTAGTGAAATGCCAGAAGAGGGAGTAATGGAAAACGTTGGTGGGGAAGTAAATGAACAAGAGGCTTTAGCCGATGCCACAACCATGATACCTGTTACTGATGCTACTGGTGAAACTTCAAATGAGGAAGTGAAGGAAAGAGTTGGTGAGGAAGTAAAGGAACAAGAGATTCTTGATGACATCAGAATTATGCCCGTCATTGCTGATGCAACATGTGAAATGTCAAATGAGGAATTGATGGAAATTGTCGGAGGGAAAGTACATAACCAGGAGGCTTTAACCGCCGGTGCCACCACCACCACTACTGATGCTAGTTTTGAAGTGGCAAATGATGAAGGGATGGACTTTCTTCTTCTGGAAGTAAATGGAGAAGGGGAAAATTTTGAATTGAATGCAAGCGCAGAAGACATGACAAAGTGAGTTTAAAGTGAGACAGAAAGTGATTGAGATGAAATCATAGGGGTTAATGACTGACAAACACATGGGGTGGCTGCACCAACGGAAATTGTAGTTATTAATCAGAGGAAATGGATATTGTGAGGTAAAATGTTGTATATTATGTACTGCATGTGACAATTTCTATTTGAAGTGTGTTCCCTTGTTTCTCTTGGCTCGGACATTACATTGCAGAATGATTTTAATGTATATAATCTGATGCAATGAAACTAGTCTTCTTGAGAACCTAGAAAGGATGGTTATTGTATCGCCACGACAGATCTATTTATGGGTAACTGTTTCTCTTTTCTTTTGTTTTTCTGTTGGAAACACTTGAAGACCATTGGTATCCAGTAGGTGAAGTTCCTTGTTTTACAGTTTCTTAGTGCAAATATATTTTGTTCTTGGTAGACAAATTTAGTCAAGAAAAACACTTGGTAGAAATTTGAACTTAAAATGAGTATGGCTTGCTTAATAAGCAGTATACTATACAATAACCGTGCTTCACACCCTGTTTATGTGACCATGAAAATCTGCAGCTAAAACTCCAGGTACAAGTTTAAATCACTTAGAATTATTTCCTGACCAAATTGAAAGCTTGGAACCATTGCTGATTCCATCATCTGATTCTCTATCGGATGGTTTAAGTTATTAGAACGTTGCCACGGTGGGGAAGGCCGACAGAATAGAAGATAAATAGGCTAAACTGAAGAAAAAAAAAATCAAAGTATCACTTATTCAGAAACAGAGGGAGTACATCGTCTTATTAGTTGCAACGGAGAATGTCTTATTAGTTGCAACGGAGAATTACTTGATGCATAAACAAAAATGTTGCCGCATAATGTATTATGTATCCTTTGTGGTGGTTTGCATAAAGGCTATGTATTCAATTTCCAAAAACTGTGCCTAAAAGAACAAACATCTCCGATTTTTTCTTAAAAACTCTAAATTTGTTATTGTTGTTTGTACTCATTGCGTAGATTTTTTTAACCTTTCCAACGAGATAAAATTTGTAAACAAGCTTGGTAAAGGGGCGGCAAGAAATGGTAGAGGGGCGGCAACCTAATAAGACAAAAAAAAGGTCATTACAAGAAAATTCAAGTGCCCCTTATCAATGAAAATCTGGAAATGACTAATTAGCCCTTATTGTTAATAATCAAGATTAGTAATGATAATCAAGATTAGTGTTGATAATCAAGATTAGTGTTGATAATTAATTTTCACTTATTATAACTCTAAAATCAGATTTTTAGAGTTATAAAAAAAAAAAAAATTAGAGGAGAAGAAAAAGAAAACTTATGTGATATTTGTGAAACCCTAGATTTTGATTCACTCAACCAAATTGAGTGATTCCAGTGACTTGATATACTTCTAAATTAGTTCCAATTAGCTTTTTGTCGCTCAAAATTATCTAGATTACATAACAAAATCAAAACTTTTGAATTTTCAGAAGAACTTACGGTTGCAATTTTGCTCGTGACCAACCGTAACTCTTAGTTACGGTTCGTAAGTTATCGAATACCAACCGTGAATCGGTTAAATTTGGGGAAGATCCAATCGTAAAACCAGTTACGGTTGGTAATTAAATTTGGACAACAACCGTAACTAAATTACAGTTGGTAACTAATGAATCGAGACCAACCGTAACTACCCTACGGCATGTGTCAACTTAACTTTTGAACCGTAAATCATTATTTGATAAATTCTTAAGACACAAGATTATTTACGGTTGGTATGGTTGTTTGAGTAACAAACCGTAACTCAATTACGGTTGATAAATATGATGCAAATAAAAACCGGAACATATTCTCAAAACTAAGAACTTACGGTTGGTATTTGAGTTTAAACCAACCGTAACATCAACCCAATCTACGATTCACAGTTCGTATTTGAGTTATTACCAACCGTAACTAGCATAAACCCAAAATTTCAATTTCAATTTTCATACAAAACCCTAATTTTTGATACAAAATTAACTTAAATCCAACACGATAAACTAAACCCTAATGGGTTTTTCCAAACATTTTTCAAATCGTCGATTAATCGAAGACGATGAAATTTTCGGTTTTAATGGAGGTTAGGGTTGATGGAGGAGAAGAGAAGAGCGAAGAAGAAGATGAAAAAAAACCGATTTGATTTTTCCATTCATTAGGTTTAAAAAAATTGATTTGATTTTGGTTAATTTAAGGTGAAAAGGGTAATCTAGTCAATCTACACCCCCTATAGGACACCCTAACCAATAAGAGGGACATTGCTATCACACTTGCCGCCCCTCTACCATTTCTTGCCGCCCCTTTACCAAGAAGAAGAAGATGAAAAATATATGAATATCGTCTCTTATCTCTCCTCAAGTTTCATGAGATTTTTACAATATTGTTTCCAATCTTTATCTGTTTGACCTTTTACACAAAAATGTCTTTTCTTGAATTTCTTTCAACCGCTTATTGTTGACCATTCATGTCTCTTCGCATTAAATGACCTCGTTTTTCTCAAGATCTTTTTCCCTATATATAGTTTTTTTTTCCCTCCTTTTCATTCTTTAGTTTCTCTCTGCAACCTTTCTTTGACTCTCTCCTTCCGCATAAGGCGCTGATCTTAATCTCCAATCTTCCATTCATTCCCATACCGATAAATGGCTTTCATCATCGTGCATACAAAGCTTCTTTTGAAGAAGTTCAATTGAAGTTTCTCGAGAAGGGTTTTACTCTATCAACCATTCTGATCAAGAACCTTCATCTATTCTTTCTCGTAAAGTTCAATCATCAATGTGATGATCAAAAGATTATAATCTCGCTTAGGTCAATTTCCCATTCCCTTTGTACAATTTGTGTTGGAAATAGTCATTGAGAAATACACATGGAAAACTTTTTTGAAAATTACGCAGATAACTATGGTGAATGTGAAATCTCATTTGGGCGTTAAATCGAAGAAAAAGGATAATGTCCCTCAAGATAAATTACTCATGCAAGACATTGATTGGCACCTGTAATAATACTTCTCCTCCATTCCAAAGATGAGAAATGGTGGGTCGGATCTTAAACGGCCTTAATCGCGGGCTCGCATATTCTTCCTGCCTAATCTCGCAGGATATCATCCTTGGGAATTCAAATGGCCTCGAGAAGAAGAAAGAGGTATGTTTCCGACTTCAAATTTTGCTTTAGCAACTTTCTTTCTATAATTGTAAATCTTTCGGGATAACCAGCGGGTTGAGAAGAAGCTACAAAAGGATCCTGATTTGATTTTTTCGATTCATTAGGTTTAAAAAAAATAATTGGCTAACATTATTGATGTATAACTCTTTCATCGAAGATGAATAACAATATTTCATCTTTTCCATTCCCATACTTGCCTCTTTATTTATCTTGATATGGAAGATTTTAGTTGTCATCATGTATGTTGTTGGATAATTATTTTATTGTTATTGAAACATATCGTTGCGGCGAGGTATAAAGGTATTGATTTGATTTTGGTTAATTTAAGGTGAAAAGGGTAATCTAGTCAATCTACACCCCCTATAGGACACCCCCTAACCAATAAGAGGGACATTGCTATCACACTTGCCGCCCCTTTACCAAGCTTGTTTGTAAAATTCAAAGGCATGGATTTTTAGATATATTATATTAAAGTTTGCTTTCCAATTATACCCTTAAAAGAATAGGATACATAAGGAAAACTAGGATACATAAGGAATTATGTGAAAAGGCTTCACCAAAAAAAGCCTCACCAAATTCAATCTTTTTTTTTTTAATCAAATTGCACATTTGTGTTAGGTTTCAATTTACAAAAAAATGGTCATAAAAGGGACTCCCTCCCTTCGGGCCCCCAGGTCGGTCGGCCCAATTATCTTGTAAAGATTCCAGGGGTCAGAGGATTAGACTCTCCACCAATTCCAAAAGATTCTTTTAAAGAACCAATTAGAATTGTCTATGTGTCTGATCTCATGCTACAGAACCCAAAAAAAGGAAATGTTCCTTTAGTTCACGCTGTTTTTCCTAATTACATAGTTGATTTGATTCTTCAGTTGTACCTAGTACAATATGGAGAGGATAAACTAATTTGGGAACCAAATAGAACAGGTGATTCTCAGTTAAATCAACCTACAAAGTTCTAACATATTGCTCTCATATTAGAAATCAGCAACTTCAAATGTATACCAAGAACAGTCTGGAAACAACTTTGGAAAACAAAAACTCATAAGGTTAAGCTTTTTTTTTCTGGAAATGCCTAAAATGAATAGTTCATACTAGGAAAAAGAAATAAGGTAGAAGAAATAAGGCATTTAGCATCTACTTTTAAGTTTTTTAGTGTTAATCATGTTAAAAGAACAATTAATAATGTGCTCATGTGATAGCAAACAAAGTCAGAATTAACATTTCCTCTTTTGATTTTTGGTGTAACATCCCAGAAGAATATGATCAAATTATAAGGGATGAAAGGAATGTTAGTACGAAGTTAGGTAATTTCAATCTTTGGATGAAGCTGTCTTTTGCATCAAAAAAAAAAGTTATTATCTAGTAATCATTGTTGATTTTGGATAGAGTTTGGTTCAAATGTGCCCCCGTTTTACTTTCTAGGTAAGTACGTGAAAATTCAGATCCAGATAGAAAATGAGTCAAGTAATTTCTTACCCGTCTTAACTATTAATAATCAGGATTCAAAAACTCAGTTTAAAATACTTTCTTTTATCTTATAATGGTGAAAACACATTTGCGATCCACATGCTTGAATTTGATTCTTTTAACAACACCAAATTCGATAAAAATAAATCTTTTTAATTTGTACTCGTAGATAATTCAAAGAGCTTTCCAAATATATGAATTTTACGAAAATCGGGTATGTATTTTGAAAGTTATCAAGTTTTATTTTTGATCTATTTTTAAAACAATGACATTTCTGTGAATATGCAAATACTATTTAGTACATGTTTTATAACGGTAGTTGAAATTGAAGGTCATATTAGTAATATCAAAGTTTTTTTTATTTTGCTATATAAGAAAACACCCTATCTACATTAACTTAGAAGAGAAACACAAGCATTCAACAAGGGTTCCCTCCTGACCAAATTGTCCAAAAAAAAAGGATAAGAGACCCATACATCTTTAATACAATACTTCCTAGCTCGACATGCAAGTCGATCTGCTAGTTTGTTTTTAGAACGATTGATATAAGCAACCTTATAATTATTACTACTTAAGAGTAAAGATCTACAGTTCACTAAAATATCCTTGCATCTCCACTCAATACTGTCGCTGCCTCCATTGACAAAACTACTACTTGAAGGCAGTCACTGATGAAAATGACTTTGGATAGTTTGATCTCCAATGCCCAGGAGATAGCCAAAAAAAGAGCAGTTGCCTCAGCACCAACTGCTTCAAACGGCTATTGACATTCCCAAAAACAGTTTGGTTCCACAACTTTAGAGCAATTTTCAAACGCTTCAACTTGAAAGAAAAGATGAAGTCTGGATTCCCATAAGCCGAGGCATTCCAAGAAGCTTCAACCAAACTCATAAACTCAGGGTGTGTAAACCACATTTTCTGAATTTTAAATGACGCTCGTTTTGACCTAGGAGCAATAAAAGGAAAACCAATAAGAGTCGAATGATCGGAAACTTCTCTAGGAAGAGCTTTACACCGCCAATTCGAAAATTTAGGAGCATTTTTTTTTTTTTGTCTTTTTGGGACCAAAAAAAAAAAAGGAGGCTTCACCAAAAAGGAGCCTTTTCTTTATTCAAGTATAAGATAAGATATAAAAATGATTATAAAACCAACAACAATTATTTAGTAGAACACAATGGAATATAAATTGAAATTTTTTTTTTGAAGAAGGAATACATATTGCCACATATTTCCTTTCGTGCTTAACAAAAACAAAAGTCTAAAACATTAAATGCACCGAGAGTTTCCAGCCATCTCCCACAAGGGCCGCAACTTGTCCCTAAAATCTGCACCATAACCTCCCCATATCTTCCCGTGGCCGCGTTAAGAAGATGTTGAGTCACTTGTATAACCACTAAAAGCCCAATTGATAGATCTAGCTGGTATTTGTGGTATACTCAAGTAAACAGTTCATGATCGGCACTAGCATATTAAACATATCACATAACAAAACTTAATTAACGTGGGAAGGAAATAAAGAAGATGACACAGAAGATTTACGTTGTTCGGCTAATGCCTACATCTACGGGTTATTGAGTTTAAATGTCTACAATGAATCGATGGTGTTACAAAACTGTTACAATTTGAATGATAAGTAAAAGTGCTCTCTTAGTGTTTTACAAGTATCTCCACGCTCTCACTAGATCTTCTCCTCTAATATTCCAACTCCTTTTCATGATTTTAACCCTGTATTTATAGAGTTCCAAGAGGCTTCACTAGGAGTTCCCGCTACGGTGATACCATATAATAGATCTTGCTAGGTGACTGATTTGGGGTAAAAACTGATTTTGCTGGAAGTGGTAAATTTGGGTGTGCCGCCGAGAAACGAATCTAAGCCCTAAACAAATGCACTGCACGGGAGTACTTTAGATTCGAGAGATCAATCTGTACAATGGTGGCCTAAACCAAGAAATGGTCGTTCCAGTCTTGCTTCGGTCACAAAATGAAGGAGAAGGGTTGATCTTAGGGGGGAAGCGAAGAAGGTGTTGAGATCGGAATGGTTAACTCTGAAGGTGTGGCTGTTTATGACTTGTATCAGAATGTGGAACTTGCTTGCGGAATGTAAGCTATAAGTTCTTGGTGTTTTCTGGATACTTGTGTTTATAACACTTGTTGGTTGAAATAGGTCGAAAACCTAATCATACAAGTCATAGTTGAACGCACCCTGATCTCATAGGAAGTGGAAGTATTTGAGTGATGGAGAAGTGGGGATCGTGTGAAATGTTTGAAAACCATGTCCCTACTATGACGGGGAGACTGGTCGGTTTACACCCACTACTTATCTGCTGCCACTAACTGTCCGCCCTTCCTAACACTTTCTCATAATGGGCATGTTGCAGGCCGCACGTTGTAAACCGCCAGACCAATACCCTGATGAATATCCCCCAGTTTGTGACATGTTTGATGTCTCGAGTATTTTGTAGAAAAATATGCAGCAGGCTGCTGAGTGGGTCTTGCCTGCAAGACCTAATTATTCTGAGCAATCACGCGCAATCTAGGCGGCGGGCAGTCATATGTGACAAGTCAAGTTGTGAGACTTGTCGCAAAAAAATAACATATGATGCTTTTAGGTCAAATAATTAAATTATTTGTGAAATCAATATTTATAAAACATCGTTTTTAATCGATGCATATAAAGCATCGCTTTTAAGCAAGCAGCTCAAAATAATTGATGCTCATGAAGCATCGTTATATAAGCTTGTTTAAATTAGTCGCGGAGCTTAATGTCTTAAAAGGAGCATGACCAGCCATCTTCAGGATGCCGCCAGGAGCTATCCATGTACACCAAAAGTGAGCCGGTTGGTCCTTATAGGAGAGTGATGGCTGGTAGCCACTTTGACATCTTGTTGGTCAATCTAAACTGGATCTAGAGCGGTTAAATTGGATAGCCAAGTTGGATGACTGAGATGATTTGCGGCGGTTGTTGGCTGCCGTTGAATTCATTTAAGACCCCTTGTAGGCAGCGCGACTAGCCACCTTTGGACAGCCGTTTAAGAGCCGTATATGTAGGCCGCGGCTTGGCCGATCGGTCCTCAGGGAAGAGGGATAGCCGATGATCACGGAGACATCTTATTGGTCACCTAAAATAAGATCTAGGACGGTCGATTCGGCTAGCGAAGTTGGACGACCGAGTTCATTTTGCGATAGTGATGCGCTGCCGCTGGCCGTAATGAGGCTGTTATGGCCGTGCGACCAACCTGTTTTGAGCTAATGGTTTTAGGTGTTAGCTACGGGCTGGGAGCAAAGCGATTGGACATGGCTATAGCCGGGTCGCTGGTGAGCACATCCGTACCTTGCCCGTTGATCAAAATTGAATCGAGGCCGGTCAATGCGGCGGACGAAGTTGGACGGCCACAATTGATTTAAGACTACCATATGCGGTCTTAATTCCTTTGAAACCTTTTTTCATCCGCGCGGCTGACCTACTTTTGGCTAGCGGTTAGGGTTGTTGCCGGCGTGCTATAAGAATTTCAATTGGTTGGAATAACATTGGGCCCGCTAGTGAGTATCATGGAGCTTATCTGGCCGCGCTGGCAGAAGGCCAAAAACGTATGGTCGTGATCGTTTTGAGACTTACATGGGCAGCCTATGTTCAATTCCTTAAGGAATTAAGCGTGTCGACCAACCAACTTCCATTTTTAATCAAAAGTGTGTGTTGCTCATTTAAAGCGATCTGATTGGTCGGTGGGAAAGAGGGGCCAACAACCGACAATATAGAAGAAGGAGCGCCGACCAAAGGGAGTTTGAGTTGGGGCAAATTGGCTGGCCAAGTGGCGCATCCAAGCCCTTTCTACCACGGCTCCTTATGGTCGTGGCTTCTTCTTTTCTTCCTATTCCCTGTTTTTGGTAGGGTTTGCTCCTACTATCTCCATGGTGGATCAATTTCCTAGTTTGCCTAGGTTTGGTCTCGACCAATAGGGTTCGAAATATTGCGCAAGCCGCAAAAAGGACCTAATTTTGTAAATTAATAAAATTAGGTTGGAAAGATTGAATTTTGTGAGCTGACACAGAATCAATCGACTTTGGTGAATTTTGCACATTGATACAAAAATCACTAATTTTATCTCAGAGGGCAGCATAACTTTTGCGTGCCTCTGATTGAGTACTTCTGTGTACATCTTAATCCTGACACTTCAGGAAATTCATGCTACTCGGCTGCGAGCGAACATTAATTGTCATGTCATGTCAACATCAAGAGTTCGGATGGGGAACATGGCGTAAAATAAATACTCAATAAGGCATGCGTTAGTGAATAATGCAGTCGGGAGATTAATAAAATTTACAGAATATTTGGGATTGTTGCTGCACGCACCATTCTGGATAAATTTTGTATATAAATATACTGAATTGCTCAATACATATGTGAGTAAAGAGGCCTACGGACTCATTACTTTTAAATGACTTTGTTTCTTTGCAGAATGACAACATATTAATTACAAGGTCTTACAATTTTATCCCTGAACTAAAAATCACCATAAACAGTGACGATCAAGCTCTTCTCACTTGATACGTTGGGTGAATACCACGTGTCCTATCTTGTCAGGAGGTGGCATTAAATGTTGAGTGGACTGACATTAAATCAAGCTCTATTCTTTTCCCGTCCCATCCTAGGGGTGGCTTTATCTAAGTCATTGGATGGATTAGGCCTAGGAATGGGGTGCGTCTCATGAGCATGATACTCCGTTGTATCAGCTATAGGATCGTGCCACGTGTATGGTAAACTTTGCACTTACAATTTCCCCCTTTCCTTTCCTTTATTACTAAGGGTAATATGGAAGGTAATATCCGCCATTTTGCCCCACTTTTACACGATTTCCACTAGCAATTAGTACCCTTGTATTGCCGCACATGTTACATTATCGACCTGACTCTATTTGAGAGAAGATATTCATCCTAAAATTTATTTCATTTCATATTCATTAAACTTCTCCGCCTCCCAAAGATCCTTTACTCCCTTCTTGACCTTCAAGCTTCCCCGTAGGCGATTATGTTTCGTCGAAGTTCTGCTAAGCTTATTTCTTGATTAATCTTTTTTTGCCTCGACTTCATTGCTAACTGAAGATGCAGTCATTCGACAAGTATACCTTCACAATATTCTGATTGTAACTCTCTGATTTGGATCACAACCTTAGTTGATTACTTTAATTCTAATCTTGGATTAATAATCTCGTTTGTAAAGTTGGGGTTTCTTGATTCTCTTTTCTAAGTCGGTTAAAGAACTTAACAACCAGGAGAAAAAGTTAAGGTTTCCTGATTATCTTTTCTAAGTCGGTTGAAGAACTTAACAACCAGAAGAAAATTAGAAGCGAGAGAAATGTTCGAAGTGTAATTTTCTTAATGAAATATCTTATTTACATTATGAGACTTTATGGATATTTATACATTATGTGAATACATGGGTTACATGCAAATGACTTCCATCTCAAGTAGTCCGTGATAACTGTGACCTAATTAGTTTTCCCGTCTTGTGTATGTTTGGACCCGGGACAACTTCTTCGTTGTGACGATATGGTTTTCCAGGTTTTGACTCAGCTGACAGCTTCGAGGTTTTTCCCAACTCGTGATATTGAACTTAGGTCTTCCGCGTATATCTTCGTGTCTATTCTTTGATCGACGACATATGGTTAGAGCCTTCAACATCTTACCCTAAGTCTTATCTCAGATATCAACTGTATTACTCTTCAGATGTCAGTATTTTGGTGGATGCTATATTTTGTCATCTACAATGATCTCTACCGCATAGGATGGTCCTGATCTGCTTATATGCATTTTGTAAGATCAATGGATTCCCCATGTCAAATTTTCGGTGAACCTTCTCCGATGTTACTTTGTGTCATCATCGATCATATTATTTTTTATGTGATGTCCTTAGCTTTGTCTCTTTTCCAGAGAAGTTCCATAGACTTGATCGCCTTCTTCCTAATTCCATATATTGTGATTGTTTGAACTTTTCCTACAGTCTTTTTTTGTTTGTTTGTTTTGTTTTACGTCCTTTATATTGGTTTTTCATCATCTGAGATGCATGCATGTTATGTCAAAATTGGAAATCTAATTATCTTGTTTCCTGATATCTTTCATTTAGATAGATGCGTACTCGGAGTAGGAAGGTTAACAAGGGGCTATGATCATCCAACTTAGGGTCTCCAAACGCGTGATTATCATCAATCCTAGATCCCAAAGAGATAATATCTCTATATGGTAGAGGAACCATATCATAACGAGGAAGATGATGACAAACCCGATGTCTCATCTTGGTCGAAACTAGAGCATCACGAGTCTTTGAGTGTCGCATCTGCTCTAGCTGGACGTTAGCATCTTCCTCATTGCCTCCCCCGGGGTTGAAGTTTGATGTGATTGGATTCTCTTTAAAGATATCATTGATAGGCTTCCTTCACCTCATTCTATTTAAAGATTCTCTTTAAAGATATCATTGATCGAAGGGCACAAACTCCGCCCAACTGATAGCTGGAGATACCTCACAATGGAGGAGACCAAGAAAGCGTTTCACTATGAGCATTTTTAAATTAACATCTCTGGTGATGCAGATCGAAAGCGATAAAAATTAGATAATTATCACGGCGGAATAAAGGTGTTTAGACCTTGAATTATTCCGAAGAATAACGATTATGAACGAATGATCCAGACCTCGCAACTCCGAAGAATCACAACTATGGATAAGATAATTATTTAGACCTCAGGATGAACCCCACTATAAATAAAAATCAAAATAAACTTGAACAAAGTTTAACATTAAAATATAATTTCATTAATCAAAACAGTACCATTTTTTGTTTTTGGAGCTCCTTATATAGATTACTCTTCCTAAACAACTCCTAAACTTAACAAAAATATCAAAAACTAATTTACCAAGGTATCTACTATCTTTAGGCAACTTTCCTAGCTTATTAACACTCTTAAAATAAACTTATACACTATCCTAAAATTACCCTAAGTATTAAATCCAAAAATTCATTGTTCTTTTAATAAAAATATTATTAATAAAATACAAATAATAATAATAAAATGAAAAAATGAAAAAAAAATATGAAATTTGACGTATAAAATAATATATTTATTTTCCATAAATCTCTCTCCATCATCTGGGGACCACGATGAACTCACTCTTGAGATGATTAACTCGTTTCCTTATGATAACAAACGTCTTCTCAATTTTGTGGACCAACTCAAAGATGGTCTGAAACTTCCCTTTTATGACACCGATAATTGCTTCTACTATGATGTCCTCGCGAATCGTGGGAAGAGTAAGATGTCTAAGCATTACGAGAAACCTCAATATTTTGAGAACTGGTGGCGCTCAATGAAGGAGTTTCATCTTCGTAAGCATGGGAAGACTGGTATGAATTCGTACAACCTCCTGATCAATGATGACTCTACACTTGGGAAAAGTTCAGTGCTACCTAGGATGATCAAAATGCTAAGAAAAATCACTTCCCTTAGTGCGTGGTAATTATATGATGTCTTTCTTCTTGAATAACTAGGGAATACACACAACTCAACGTTGGAAAAAGATTTTGAGCTATAACACGAGAGCTAAGAATCCCCTGTAATGTATCGTCAAGTCCCGTTAAAAACTGATGTATGCATTCTTCTTCACGTTGCTTTTCCCACTGGGTAAAAGAGAGCAAGTATACTTACTGCAACTGCATATAGGAGGTTTAACATAGTTATTGATTTCTTCCCAAAGAGATTTCAACCGACCATAATACTATTTTACACTTTGTCAAATTGTATGCATTTGGATATATGCGAACGTAGTTGTAGCACCCTTGGTCCATTACCAATGGAAAAACGTTATTTTAAGTTATCCCGTAGTTCCTTAACAGTCTCTTAATAGGTTACTATCTTTTAGAGCATAGCTCAGTTGAACCCACCAAGCGTTGGTATGTCAAGTTTGGTTGTCATATTTTAGTGAACCAAAACTCATCTAAGAGTCGCTTGATTATGTACTAGAGACAAATTCGTATAGGTTAGACTAGAAAGTCTAGGAATATGAGACATACAAGTATTACTCGAAGACCTGAAGAACGTGAAGAAGTAACGAGCTACAACGACGACATCATCCTTCCTCTTGAGGTTAGTAATATTGACTTGAACTGTTTCATTCCTAACGTATCTTTCAAGTCGTGATATACTAAAAAACATCACTGCGAAGCTGTGAATGAATATTTTACTCTATTAGTGAGACATGATCATATGATCATAATATTAAGGAATTAAACTATAAAGTATAACGCTTATCTTTTGAACTTCATAGATATGACATCGACATAATCGTATTAATACTATTGTGATTATGTGTATGGGTAAAGGTGAATATTTCATCCTAGGAAACAATGTTTACATTTGTTTAAAGGAAGTACATTCATGAACTTGTTTTATGAATCGAAAGGGAAATCGCTAGGCTTATTGGCATTGTTATTCATTGCATATCTTTGGATTACCAATATGTGTGAGTTAGTAGAACCGATCATAACTTGTTATGTATCTTGGTATAACTAATCACAATGCCTGACTTATGATTTGGTATGACTAGTTTTGATTAATTAGTGTAACCAATCCTAAGTAATCACCTGAGATGGTATGATGGATATTTGTAATTGGTGTGACCGATCCTAGTAATTGGTGTAACCGATCACAAAAGAGTTGTGTAATCGATCCTTGTAATTGGTGTAACCAGTCCTAGTAATTGGTGTAACCGATCCTGGTAATTGGTGTAACCGATCCTAGTGACTTGTTTAACCGATCACAAGCAATACCCTGAGTATATGGGTAATTGACGTAACCGATCCTGGTAACTGACGTAACCGGTCCTGGTAACTTATGTGTTTGATCACAAGTAATCCATATTAAGGTATAACCGATCCTAGTGATTGGTAGAACCGATTGAACCCATGATTGTGATTTGATATTTGATCAATCACATAGTTGTCTTGGAATACAAATAAACCAAATTTAAACTTGTTTGGAAGTGTGGTATAATTGATTCCAAGATTGTAAATATGAAAGATGATTTACAAAGAAAAGATGTCAACATACTTTGAACACGAACAGTAACTCTTATCTTTTATTGTTCAAAGATATTCCTTTATTACTAAAGGAGATCCCGGTCCGAAATAAATTAAGAATCTTTTAATTAAGGTTGTTAGTTTTATTTGCTTTAATTACCAGCAATTAAATGCATATCTCCAAAGAATAAAAATTAGTAATGTGCATTTACTAATTAGAGATTTTCTATTGAGATATTTCGAAAGATATTGGACAAAGCATTTCCAAGAATTATGAAAACCTATTTGGGCATTTATTGCATATCTTGAGAATAATTTCGGTTTTGGAAATTCCTTGGTGTCCAAACATCCTTGTTATATAAATGCCTAAGTTTGCATTTCTAGCAAACTATCCTAAGAGCCAGACAAACTTCATCTTTTTGTTGTTTCTGGTGGAGCCGTCTATTCAGAGAGGAAAGTACCCTAATTAGGCAAAATCTCTTACGACCGCTCTTTTAAAGACTTCCGTGGGATCAAGAAGCTCTACGAGTACCGTTGGTGGGAACTAGATAATTTCAGTTTATTAGTTTTCGATTCATTTCATTGACTAACGGTTGTTGACCTTTGATTGCACCTAGTTTGTTTATTCTTGAGAATCTTCTCTTCTGATATAAGATTCACTCAAACTAGATCGAATTGTCGACGGGATCTTTAAAACTGTTTGTAGATATAAAGACATCTTGTGATAATACATTGTTAACAGACTCCGTTCTGTGCGTGATTGATCACAATAGATTCAAGTGGTGTTGTGCAGGTTTGATTGAAGATTAAAGAAGATTTGAAGACAAAGAAGATTTCTTATTAGTTTCTCATATCTTTGTGTAGCACAAACCTTGATCGGCTGGGATCCAACTAGAATCGGATTTATTCGATTGATTAGTTGCATGAGATCGGTAACACCTAATAGTTCTCTTGAGTTCTATTGTGATTGTTACACATGCGAATCTTATTACTTAGGTAATAGAGATTGGATTGATCTAACCAGGCAAAGGAGTTTATTAGTTTAAACGGAAGATCCTTTGCATATGACTTGAGATATCTTTATCTGGAAAGAATCAATAGAGTTGTTACCAAACAAATTTGTTGTTCTTTTATTGTTTGGAATACGATCCAAAGGAATTATTCCAGTGTGTGCACTTATTGAATGTTGGAAGCGCAGGGATACTGAAGAAACTAAGTGAACTAGGTTTAGTTGTTTGGTCTCAACTATACGAAGTTGGTTTAGATTTTGTATAGCGGCTCAATTCTGAGAGTATTCAATTCTGGACTTGGTCCCGGGATTTTTCAGCATTTGCGGTTTCCCCGTTAACAAAATCTTGCCGTGTCTTTTACTTTTCTATTTCCGCAATTATGATTGTTTATTATAATTAGAAGTAAAAAACACAAACGTTAACTCCGCTTTACTTGATAGTGATCATATAAAGTTTGGTTAAGTCCGAACCTATTTTCAAGTAATCACACTTTGATTGTTGTATTGTCTCGATCTCGTATCCATAGACGATCATACAAACTGTAAATACCGATTTGTCGTATTGTCTCGACTTTGTCCATAGACAATCACTTTCGGTAAGAGGACTTATCTCGAGAGTACAAAACACAGTTTGGCTAAGTTTGCCTGTGTAAGTGGTGGCCCAGATTTGTCCTCAAAAAGATAAATCCATGGCTGTAATTCTCCAGACCACACCCTACTACTCGCACGTGTGGGGTAGATTCTATGTTTATGGATGAAAATTTAAGAATGTACCCCACCATATACCCCATCGTTCTCTCTCACTGTCTCGGATCCAAAATGTATTGTCGCTGTGAAAAAACCAGATGATTCATCGTTTAGTTTTCTTGCCTTTCATTTTAGACATGGAGCACACAGGTTTCTTTTTAAGGCTTATTTTGTTCCTCCGGTTAATCTTGGGGATGTTTTCCCTGATTTTGATCTTTGATTTCGTTCCCAGGGAAGATGAATCACCAATTTTTGGGAAAGATCTTCCCTTTGCATCGTCTTTATTTTCACTGTTCCACATAACCCCACCTTTCCTCCACCACTCTCAGTTATTCTCTGTTAGGATCCTTAACCAAAACACTAGTTAGATTACAGTAAAAAGAATAAGAACCCTAGACAAAACCCTTTGTGTTGGGGGTTAGCCACCTCTGCTTGGAAGATTAAGAGAAGAATTTAATTAAACTGAGTTGTATTGATTAAAGTTGTCTTTTCATACAAACTCAAACAAAGTATTTATAACTAACGGAATTGCTTGTTAAGCAAGCAATGCAAATAAAAACAAGTTTAACTTAAACTAGGAAAGCCATGCAACTAAATAAAGCAAATCTAATTAAGGGAATAAAGATAGCAGGTTTGGTGTCACAACATTCCACCCTACTTGAAAATTACTTGTCCTCAAGCCTTAATTTCTGGAAAACGTAAGAGAATATCATCTGCATCTTCCCATGTTGCGTCTTCTTTGGAACGATCTTTCCATTGTATAAGCCATTTAGTTCCAGCTTGATTTCCCTTCTTAAACATTTTACGTTCTAGTATAGCTTCAGGTTCCCACTTCTCATAGTCAACCACAGTAGGTAGAATTGTTTCGGTAGTAACAAAAGATCCAAGTTTTAATTCCAGCTGTGAAACATGAAAAACTGGATGAATACGTCTCTCAGCAGGTAATTATAGCTTATATGCAACTTCTCCTATTTTTTCAAGGACTCTAAAAGGTCCATAAAAGCGATGAGAAAGCTTAGAATATGGTTGATTTGCCACTGTCATTTGTCTATAAGGTTGCAGTCGAAGAAAAATCCAATCATTTACTGTAAAACTTCTCTCAATACGATGCTTGTCAGCAAAAGACTTCATTCTAGATTGAGAAGCTTGAAGATGGAATTTAAGGAGTTTTAGTGTTGATTTCTAGCTCTCAAACTAAGATCAACAACATTGACAGCTGTGGTTCCAGGTAAGTATCTCGAGATAGTTGGTGGAGCTTTACTGTACAAAGCTTCATAAGGTGACATATTGATGGCTGAGTGATGGTTGGATGATAAGCTGAGTTGCGACATAATTATGTATTTTGTAGAGCAAAATATGCCTCCCAAAAATTGCTCATGAAGATTGGGTCACGATCACTGATAATGGTTCTTGGCATTCCATGGAGACGAACAATTTCTTGAACAAATATATCATCAATAGTAGCAGCAGAGTATGGATGCACAAGAGCTATAAAGTGTGCATATTTTGATAATCGATCAACAACTACCAAGATAGAAGTCTTACGATAAGATTGTGGAAATCCATCTAAAAAATCCATCAATATATCCATCCAAACATCTGTAGGTATTGGTAAAGGTTGTAACAATCCTGGAGGAGCGACAACTTCAGATTTATTCTTCTGACAAATTTCACAATGAGAAATAAACTCCTTTACTGAATGTTTTAAACCTTTCCAATAATTTTTTTGTTGAATGCGCTTTAAAGTACGAAAGTATCCAGAATGACCTCCTAAAGGTGTAGAATGAAACTCATGTAAAATTTTAGTGCACCACTCAGAAGTAGAAGATACTACAATCCTTCCTTTGTAACGTAGAATGCCATCATTGTAAGAATAATGTGGTTTATGATTAGGATTGCAGCGCAACAATTCAATGAGTTTACTTAATTCCTCATCATTGTTACTTTCCTGAATAATTTCTGTAGGATCATTATATCGCAACGTACAAAACTCGCGAGGATAATAAACGACAGCTCTGCGAGGGAGTCGCAAGGAATTAAAAGGAATGGCGCATTGGATGACGACAGGAAGATATGAAATCTGACAAGGGTTAGGAAGTGTCGCGAGTATGAGTACTTATACATTCGCGACACTTCGCGAGACATTCCCGAAAATAAAGGACAGCCTAGCTGTCATTCACTATGTATTACCCTATATAAAGGGATGAGAAGTCTGTTGGGAGGGGGATTAAGTCATTAGGAGAGAGAAACTTGGAGAGTGTTTGTAATCCTTAAGTATAATTCTGTTTTCCTGTGTAAACTGGAAGAAGATAATTAATAAACATTCTTAGTTATTCGTCTTTCAATGAATTAGTTAAGTGAATTATAGTGAGGGGTGTATTGTGGGATTTCCTGCAACTACATATTGGCGCTAGAAACAGGGACTGAAGAAAAGAAGATTGCAATCGAAATCATTCAAATCAAGAAAATGAGAAAAGAAAATGTTAAATTAGATGAGGGAGAGGAGAAAGATATGGAGTACAGTTCGGTCACAAAGGCAATGATTAATGAGTTTCACGAAAATATCAAAGGAATAATACACAAGCGGGATTTTGAAGGAAAGAAAATTACAGATAGAGAAGTGACATTACCTATAGAAGAATGGGAAAAGCAAAAGATAACATTCACAGCAGCAGAAATATCTAAGGAAAATTTGAATCACACATCTCCATTGGTAATCACAGTAAATATGTGCAAAGGAGAAGAATTAGCAAAGGAAAAGAAAATATGGACGGTAAACATGACCTTAATCGATACTGGAAGTTTGGTGAACATCATGTTTTATCATGCTTACAAGAAGATGGGATACAAAGATGAAGAGATGATTTCCACGGCATACAATATCCATGGTTTTGGTAAATCCATAACCAAAGTTAAAGGAGAGGTAAAGATGCGAATTCTGTTAGGAGAAATCGAGACACAGGTAGCATTGTGTGTAGTGGACATGGAGTCGCCATACAACGTATTGCTAGGAAGACCATGGGTGCATGCGATAAAAGCAAAGAGCATCAACATTTCATCAATGTATCAAATTTCCTACACCAAGTGGAATTGGCGAGATTAGAGGGGATGTTGATAAAGGAAGAATATATTATCAAATTGAGGTGAAATATTATGAAGAGCAAGCAAAAAGAGAAAGTACCGCAGAAAAATGGCAAAAGCAAGTTAGAAAAGAAGAAGAATTTCGAATTTACATGATAAGAGCAAAGGAAGGAAGAGGGATACCTAGCGAGATCTCGGAAGAAGAAAATGAACTCGCGAAAGAGCCGAAAGGACCGACCCCAATGGGAGAACCGAAGGCTAGTTATGTCGCGGCGGAGCAGATTTAAAGAAGTGAACGCCGGAACCAACGAAGAGCCCAAGATGCTAAAAATTGGGACCAATATGGAAGCGGATGAGGAAAAGAGGATCTGTTGATTTGTCATGAGACTATAAAGATATCTTCGCGTGGAATATGGATGATATGCCTGGTATAGACCCATCGATAGCTTGCCACAAATTAGAAATAGACAAAAGGGTGAAGCCATTCAAGCGAGAGAATTAGAAAGATCGCAACAGCGTATCATCCCCAAATAGAGGAAGAATTGCGTAAAATGCTAGATGCAAGGATCATTAGGCCAGCAAAGTATCCCGAATGGATAGCAAATATGGTTATAGTCCCAAAGAAGAAAAAGGGAATAAGAATTTGCATAGATTTTACTGATTTAAACAAAGCTTGTCCTAAAGATAGTTTTCCATTGCCAGATATACCACAACTGGTCGAATCAGCGGCGGGAAATGAAAGAATATCATCCTTGGATGGATATAAAGGTTACAACCAGATTCCTCTCGCGAGAGGAAGATCAAGAGCATACTACTTTCTTCGCTCCAAGAGGGTTATATTGCTATACAAAAATGCCATTCGGTTTACGAAATGCTGGAGCCACATATTAAAGAATGGTGGAAGAAGTGTTCGCAGAGTGGATACATAAAACACTAGAAGTATATGTGGATGACATGCTCGTAAAAAGTAAGAAACAGAGGCAACAATATTGTTATTAAAAAAGGTAAATATTTCTTAAATACCTTGTCATTCGCAGGCTTTCTTTTAGAAGCGGTAGATTTTACTTGCAAAGAGGACTTTGGTTGCAGAACGGGTTCCTGTTGAGAAGTGGGTTTCGACCGCGAATCCAAAGAAAGAAGGGGGTTCTTCACGGTGAACTTGGTGCCGGGTTTGTTCTTCTTTGAAGCAAAAATGGCGAAAAGAGGTTAAAAGAGAAATCGAATAAAATAATTTCAACAAGATCAATCAATCACAAAATCAATCAATCACAAAATCAATCAATCACAAATCGATCGAGTTTAGCAAGAATAGCAAACCTGGATGCCATGGAAGTAATAGCAGATAGGAAGTAGTAGAAAAACGGTGAAGAAGACGATGAAGAAAAAACAGCAGAAAGACAATTGCATTTATGAAAGAGATGAAGTAAAAGAAAAGAAGCATTCTTCACAAAGGATCCTCCTATAAATAGACAAGAAAACGTTATGACCGGATAACATTAAATACACCGGTAAAAAGGGTAGTTTTAAACACGTGTAAACGGTCATTACTAAATTAACTAATTATGTCAAGAAGATTTTTAGTGGAAAACGAACAATCGCGGAGGTTCAAGAGGCATAAATTCTCATGATTCATCACTCTTTTTAACTTGCGAGATGAGCTCGCGAAATTTATCACTTTCATAACACCTGAGGCAAAAATGATACTTCATATGTACTTCTCAAAGCTTCTAACTTCGCCAAAGAATAGAGGCAAGTACGTACTTTTCAAGAAAAATATTCTTTCGCTCGTTCCTTCATCAAACAAAGATCAAAGATTACATCAGCAACGGATTTTTCCTTAAAGAATGCTCTTCAAGCAATATTCAAGGAAAAAGAGGCAAGATGTAGGATCATTATATCGCAACGTACAAAACTCGCGAGGATAATAAACGACAGCTCTGCGAGGGAGTCGCAAGGAATTAAAAGGAATGACGCATTGGATGACGACAGGAAGATATGAAATCTGACGAGGGTTAGGAAGTGTCGCGAGTATGAGTACTTATACATTCGCGACACTTCGCGAGACATTCCCGAAAATAAAGGACAGCCTAGCTGTCATTCACTATGTATTACCCTATATAAAGGGATGAGAAGTCTGTTGGGAGGGGGATTAAGTCATTAGGAGAGAGAAACTTGGAGAGTGTTTGTAATCCTTAAGTATAATTCTGTTTTCCTGTGTAAACTGGAAGAAGATAATTAATAAACATTCTTAGTTATTCGTCTTTCAATGAATTAGTTAAGTGAATTATAGTGAGGGGTGTATTGTGGGATTTCCTGCAACTACAATTTCATTGACACCTGAAAAAATTGGGGTAGAAATAGCAGAAAATTGGAGGCCTGTATTTCTTGACAAAGCATCAGCAGCAACATTTTATTTGCCTCGTCTGAAAATGATCTCATAATCATACCCCGATAATTTAGATAACCATGGTTGTTGTTCCATCGAAGAAATACGTGGATCGAGAAAATATTTCAAGCTATGGTGACCTGCATAGATCTTAAAATGTCTTCCCAATAGATATGGTCTCCAATTTGTACTGTAGAGACAATAGCAAGCATTTTCTTATCATAAATGGATAAATTCAAGTTCTTACCTGCCAAGGCCTTGCTGTAGTAAGCAATTGGCCTACCATACTGCATCAAAACAGCTCCCAAACCCGTACCAGAAGCATCACATTCTAAGCAAAACTCTTTTGAAAAATCTGGTAATATCAAAACTTGTGTAGTAGTAAGTGCTTGTTGTAATGCTCGAAAAGCAGCAGTAGCTCCATCATTCCACACAAATGAATCCTTTTTTAACAACTGAGTTAATAGAGCACATATCTTACCAAAATCTTTAACAAATTTGCGATAATAGCCCGCCAACCCAAGAAAACCTCTCAAACTTTTAATTGTTGTTGGAATTGGCCAATCAAGAATGCTTTGTATTTTGTAACTCTCAACTGCAACACCTTCAGAAGAAATAACATGGCCAAGATAACCAATTGATGATTGGGCAAAACTGCATTTGGATTCCTTGACAGACAATTGATTTGTACGCAAAATATCGAACACTATGGATAAGTGTTTCAAATGTTCTGACAATAAAATTTGTATCAGGAAACTAATTGTCTTTTAAATTTTGTAATCGAAGAAGGATTGTTTTGTTTTGGTTTAGCAGGTAAACATGAGCATTGCGATCTTTCCCATGTCGATGAAGTATAATGGACTCATATTCGAGTTTTTCAAATGGTAGAATTCAGAGATTTTGGTTTTGAGTTAGATCTTTTCAGTCGTACTTTTTCGTTTACATTTGGTTTCCTGGCTGTGATTGGTTATTTCTCTAAGCATGATCTCTCATTTCCTGGTGCAGGCATGGCTTGCATATATATATATATATATAACTGGAGCGGAGCAAAAGTTGATAGTTTAGGCATGGATTACATATATATTTATGGTAATCCCTACCCACCTATCATTCATTGTCGTAGTACTTAACTTCCGTGGGTCAAGTTATATTTAGTTTGTAGCTTAATTCTAAATATTAGGTTGGTTATGATTTTTTTGGCCTAAACTTAAATAGTTGCTCTTAATATTGTCTAAGGATTATCAGTTATTTATGTTCCATGATTTGTTTTTGTTATTCAAATTGTATTAGGTTATTTGAATTATGTTATGTGTTTTTTAGATTTCTTACTGTTTTGATAAATTTCTCCTATGATAAACACAGGGGCTCTCACTTTTGAAAAGGAAATAGTTGTTGAGCTCTTAAAAGATGCAGATCGTCCAGTTCAAGTTCTCAAAATTTCTGACAATATCTCTTTTTGGAAGAATGAAAGGCTTGTTAGATAGGATAATATCTCCTTTTCAGTCTACCTTCGTTCCAGGAAGGCAGATCTCTGACAATATTACTATAGCCCATGAGATCATTCATAAAATGAGAAACAAGAAAGGCAAGAAAGGTTTAATGGGTATTAAGATAGATATGTCTAAAACTTTTGATAATGAAAAAGATAGGATTTAATGAAAAATGGTGCAACCTAATACATGAATGCATTTCAACTACTACTTTAGCTGTTTTGATTAATGGATCTCCTACTGGCTTTTTCAAACCCACTAGAGGTTTAAGACAGGGAGATCCATTGTCTCCTTATCTTTTTCTTTTTTGTATGGAAGCACTTTCTAGGACAATCATGAACGCTGAAATCACTGGGAAAATTAAAGGTATAAAAATCTCAAACAAAGCCCCAGCTGTTAGTCATTTACTTTTCACTGATGATTGCCTCATATTTTGTGATGCTGATGCCACCTCTAGTCATAACTTAATCAAGCTCTTTACTGATTTTGGTATTGCTTCTGGACAATTGATCAACTTAAGCAAATCAGGAGTATTTTTTAGTACTAAAACACACACTAGTATTAAACAAGAAATCATAGATATTTTAGGGGTCCGAGATATACCTCTAAATGATAGGTACTTAGGTTCTCCACTCTTCACTAACAGGTCTAAGATTAAGAGCTTTGAGCCTCTGGTATACAAAATGAAAAGTAAATTGTTAAGTTGGAAAAGGAAAGACACTAACATTGCTGGTAGGACAGTATTAGTGAAATCTGTCACTTCATCCCTGTGTGTCTACCAGATGAATTGTTTTAAATTCCTGTGAAAATTTGTAAAGCCATAACTAAACTTCAAAGAGATTTTTGGTGGGGGAAAAATGAACATGGATTAAATGAAAACGGTAAAAAAAGGTGTGTCCTTGAAAAACTGGAATATTTTTTGTAAACCTGTTGAAGAAGGGGGGGTTAGGGCTTCAAAATATGAAAAAATTTAACCGCACAATGCTAGCTAAAATGGGATGGAGACTCAAGTAAAACCCAACTTCTCTTTGTGGGTCCATTCTGAAAACAAAATACTTTCCTAATTGTGATATATTGCATGTAAAATCAAAGGCAAAACAAAAAGATAGTTGGATGTGGAAAGGGTCTTAACAGGAGTAAACCAGATAAAGAAAAATTACTTTTGGAAGATTGGTAATGGAGAAAGTATTGATATTTGGGATGATTTCTGGATTCCAAATATCAAACCCCTCCCTAATCAAACACAACACAACAGCATCAAACTTTTGGAAGGTAAGTCAACTAATAACGCCTAGTAAAACTTGGGACTTGGCCAAGTTGGCAATCTGCTTTGACCAGATCACTGTTAACAACATTTTGAAGATTCAAATACCAACCATAAGCATGGCAGATGAATCTCATTGTACCCTAAACAACAAAGGTATGTTCTCTGTTAACTCTTTATATAATTCTATCAATTATTCTGGCAATATCAACAAGGATTGGAGCAAAATATGGAATATGAAGGTACCATCTGTTGTTAAAATGTTTGTGTGGAAGGTGGCTAACTGCATTCTTCCCAATAACATGAGAGTGGCAGCAGTAATACCAAATATAAACACCACTTTTAATTTATGCAATAATGGAGATGAAACTCTCACTCACCTTTTTATCCAGTGTAACTTTGTCTCTCAAATATGGATGCATTTAAATTTTAACATGCAATATGTGGTGAATGGGTCTGATACTTTCCATGAGTGATTGAATGACATGTTTATTAATCAGGATAGAAATGGGGATGTGATGGAATGGTAAGCTTTCTGTAGCATCATTAATTGGCATGTCTGGAAAGCAAGGTGTGACCTTGTGTTCTAGAAAATCAAACCAAGTAGTGCTGAAACTGCCAAAAAGATAGTGACATTTATTAATAGCCTTGTGAATATTAATAGAGCTGACTATAACATAATGCAAACTCTTTACTATAATCCTATGAATGATGAAGATTTGATCGTAACAACTAGAGATCCCGATGAACATAAGAAATTCTTATCTGTCACAATAGATATTGCAATATCAATGCAAATGCTGAATTCTATTGCTACTTCTGGTGTGGGTCTAACTTTAAATACCATGACAGGAACCTCAATAGAAGCATGGGGACTGCATGCTAACTGTAGAACTAGAGAAGAGATAGAAATCAAGCCAGATGAAGCTGCATTCCAATGGGAAACACAATGGAGCGGACACAACATCATTTTCCAAAGTGACTCCGAAGCTACTCTTACGTTGTTGAAAGGAATGTACATAAAAGCGAGAGAACAAAGATACAAGATTAGTGAAGATTTTACTATACAACCAGTTAACTGCATAAACTTCAAAGTGAACGGCTTCATCTTGAAAAGTAGATTTGAAATAATTCAAGCAGCCATATCTCAACCTACTGTGATAAATTTGTTGTTCATAAATATTGGAATGGGGAAAATCTAAGATTCCTCTTAAACAATCTAGATTATCAATTCTGGTATGACAATGTAACCAATTCTCTTCCTGTTCTCGGGCAGGAAGAAGAGGTATTATTCAATATATGAGGATCTTTCCTCCTTTTCGGAAAAAAAAAAAGTTCTCAAAATTTCAGGTACATAATACACCCTTTGTTAAAATGAACATAATATGTAACTGGAATGACCAACCGAATGGCCCGTAGGGAAGGAGTCCCTTTTATGGCCACTTTTTTGTCAAATGGACCCTAACAATTTGACAAAAAGATTAAGAAAAATTTATGTGTGCAATTTCGATATGGTCCGTTGGATCACTAACTTAAAAACACGGAATAGACGTGAGCCGTTCATATTTCTGTGTGTAGATTCGATATCGTTCGTTGGATTGAAACACAGATTTAATGGAAGCCATTCGTTTATAAAGGTCCAGAATACCCTTATATTTATAAATCATTTCCTTTGTAATCCTCGAGTCTATCTTTTTTCACCATATTATCACCACCACCAACATAACCACAGATACCATCACCACCATTACCAGCACAACCACCATACACAGCATAACAGCCGCCATAACCGGCACACCACCATAGCCAGCATAACCGCTTAAGGTATTGCCACCACCGTTAGCAGCACCGCTACCGCCATCACCGCCGCCCCACAACCACCATCACCACCGCCGCCAGTAAATCGCCAGTACCACCGCGCATCACCATCACCGCCGCCATCATCGAATTTGGCATCCCTCCGGTAAACAAATTGTCACTGAAATTAATCACATTCAACAGAGCACACCCACCGATCCCCATCGGAATTACACCATTCAATTTATTCCTCCCTAAACTAACAACTCTCAGATAAAACGCCTTCTCAATCCCGTCCGGTATTTCTCCGACAATCAAATTATAGGGAAAATCAATATATCTCACTCCGTTTAAACTCCAAATCCCGTCAGGCAACGTCCCGAACAACTGATTCGAACTGAAATTATCATTTTTTGAATCTGCGTGATTTAATTCAAAATTTAAATTTCATGAGCTTAATTACCCAAAAATCAAATCAAAAGAAAAAAAAATCAATTCAAAACTTTGGGAAAGAAAATTCGCATACAATGACAGAAATCTTTGAGAACTCAATTTTTCTAATAAACTATCGAAACCATATATATTGAGACTCATACATTTAATGATATACATTGGTTTGGCTTTTTGAGAAAAATAAAACCTAACTTGTTGTTCAGTAGTTGGCTAGTTGCAAAGAGATGAAGAGCAGAAGAGGAACGGGGAAGAAGATAGAAAGTGAAAGACCTGTTTGGTTTTCCACCGTAAAGATAAGATCATAAGAGTATTTACATGAGGAGATCAAGAGGGAGGATCCATGGACACTCTTAGATGGACAAGGTCGGACAAGATTTGCGCCATTTTCTCCAGAAAGCTCAAACGACAATGAATTTAAGTCTAATATTTTAATGATATGTTCCTATTATAAGACTTTATATTCCTACCAAAAAAGAATGCAATTCGAGATAGGAAACCTGACCATCTACCGATCTTAATTTCAACCGTTAATTTTGAACGGCTGATATTCAAAGGGGTAAATGATGGTTTTATACATCTCGAATTGTGCTCATTTTTTGTAGTAATGTAGAGTCTTATAAGAAGAATATACCATCAAAATATTAGACTTAAATTCATTATCGTTTGGGTTTTGCGGAGAAAATGGCGCAAATCTTGTCCGACCTTGTCCATCTAAGAGTGTCCATGGATCCTCTCTCTTACATGAGATACACATGTTTGGGTCAAACTTTAGAAAAAGTCAGTAAACATATTTTCTAAATAGGTTAGGTTTAGACATTTTAATTGATAGTTAATTGACACCAAGCTCTCCAGATATGGGGTACCTGAAGTGGTAGCCCCTAATTAAAGGTTAGTTGGTGATAGCCATGAGAACTCATGGGTTTTTTTTCTTGGTGATTCTTGGCCTTAACCTGTATGGTTGGCTCCTAATAACAAGTGGATGTCAAATGACATTTTACCCAGCGCCAGGCGTGCTGGGTGTTTGTAAATCCATTGAGCCAGCGCCATCAAAATTTCGTGCCATTATGGCATGGGAAAAAAAAACGGTTCAGTCCAAAACCGCCCCTAATAATACGGATTAGTACACCCCGATCCGACTAGGAACAGATTAGTCCAAAGTTAATTTGAAAATATGTAAAGACGCTGATATCCTTCACACGCGTCTCATAAAGCACATATGCAACAAATTGAAACTGTTTTGTAACTGACACAGTTAATGTGGAAGAGACACGTTGGTTCGAAGAAAAAAAACTGAAATTAAAAACTGAAAAAAAAAAATGTAAATGTTAGTATTTCATTTAGCAGAGAGAAGATAAAAAAAACTCAGAGAAAAGAAAACCCAGAGAGAACTTTAACCTAAAATCCAAAATCGAAAATCAAAACACTAAAGATTCAAAATCAAACCTTAAATTCTCGTAGAATTGATGAATACAGTAGCAGCAACATCATGGTGAGTGCTAAAAAACCAGTTGCAAAGCGAAAATCAACAGAAGATACAACAACAACAACAATTGAAGAAGATACTTCAAAATCACAAGGACCGAGGACGAGATCAAAATCTACAGCAGTTTCAACATCAACTGTACAAGAAGATACTTCAAAATCACCACCACCTAGGAAGAAATCAAAATCTACAACAGTTTCAACAACAACAGTTGAAGAAGATACTTCAAAATCACCACCTAAGAAGAAATCAAAATTTACAGCAGTTTCAACATCAAGTGTAGCAGAAGATACTTCAAAATCACCACCACCTAAGAAGAAATCAACATCTGGTAAAGCAAAAAAGGGTAATCACTAGTGGAAAATGAGTTTTTTAAGTCTGATTATGATTTATAAATAAGACTACCGCAGGCTTTCTTTATATGTTAGTCTCCCAAAGGCAGCCCTTTTTATAATAAAAGCAAATCGAGTTGTCATAGCAGTCTTAACGCAAAGGGGCAGTTTAGTAAATATAAAAACTTCCACGTGGATTTTTATTAGGACTGCCGGAGAAACATGTTTTTGTGGTCCCACTTCAATTATGTCTGCCGTGGAAACTAGTTTTCATAGTTCCTTCCAGAAACAAACTTTCCTCTCCCTATCCCTTCTCTCTCAGTGATCCCATCTCACTCTCTTTTCTTTTATCCTTACCGACAAATCTCGAGTTTGTTGTCTGTAACTCTGCATCTTCATCTCCTCCATGAATCTAGAAATCTAACCCCCTCTTCAAAAATAATGGTCAAAATGGAAAAATCAACAAAAGAAATTCTCAAGTTTTTATCCTATACCCGAACCCTGTTCTTCATCTTCTTCATCTCCTCCAAAAATTCCTAAGATAACTGCAAAAGTTTCTTTCTCACATTCAAAACTAGAAACCCTATCTTCAAAGTTCCCGAAATAACTGCAGAAATCGAACCCCCTCGTCATCATCATTAAACAAACTATGTACTTCATCTCCTCATGATCTCTCTGAAAACCCAAACATTCCCAATTTTAAAACTCTAATATAATCGTTCACTTCCCCAGATCTATTCAAGGCTGTCAATTGATTAACAATTGGTGTTGAGCTTGAATCATTTTAATAAATTAAAAAAGATCCGAAAATAAAAACCCTAACTGGTGATGGGTTTCTTTGTGTTATGGGTAATTCTCAGTAATACATCTACAAACAGCTAATTGCAGGCTAAGAAACACAAATTTAAATCCCCAATTTTCCTTTCAATTTTCTTGTATATGTGATTTATGCTTCATTGATTTTTTTTAATCCACCGTTGAAGCACATCTATATGGACATGTGGGATGTGGCTACGGGAGAAGAATAACAAGCTGCTCGAGAAATTGTATGTTGAGCAGACCTAGGTCAGATTTATTTTTTCCTAATTCATCCATAGTGTTTTCTGAATTTGATTTTGTTTTGATGGATTTGTTGTTTCATTTTCCCAAGCATCAGCAAGCAAAGTTAGGGTTTGAGATTCTTATTTTGTTTTATCATTTGAATTGAAGAATCTTGGTTTTCTTTTCAGGGTTTTTAAATCGGGTGCTGGTTACTGCGATGGATATCTTAACAGGGGAGAAGACCTCAGCTTCATTGTCTGTGGAAGATCTGTTGGTTGCTTTATGTCTTTCGAATTAGTGGTATTATTTAGTTCATATGTCCTTCGAATTCAATTATGATGGTTACTTTAAGTACTGATAAGGTGTGGTACTAGATACAGTTGTGGCAGAATGTCTTTCAGAAGTTACAACTCCAAGACAGGTATGCATTATGCATATATGGATTTAGAATTTTAGCGGTATAATAGTTTTATTTACTGATCTTTCTGTATGCTACAAGAAGTGACTCCAAATACATTACATTGTTCATGAGAATTCTAAGAAAGGTAATTTCTTTTGGGAAGGATTAGTGAAGATTTCCCATTTATATTTTGTTACGATTGGACTAACTAAGATTTCTTGTTATACAGGTCCCTATCCTTCAGAATGTCCAATGGGAGGAACTTGGCGTTCTTTGCTTTGTCTGGGTTGCATTCCTTGTCATCAGATTATTAAGGTTTGCTTTCGTTCTTACTCAAACCTTAAGTTATGGTGATAGTTTCCTTCTATTATGTTGCAGCCAGGTTAAATACGTTTTTGCTTTTTTTAATGACCACTAATGTTAGTTGAGAACACTCATCCATGGTTTGGATAGTTGTAAGTACTTGGGCATTAATTTTTTTATCAAGATTATCCTAGTATTCCAAATATTGTCCATATATCTGATATTGGGACGTTTGGATGCTTATAATTTTACTGCTGCTTTGCGTGTATGCTCTATCTTTGCAGAAAAACATGCTTTATCTTTCGATACCATACAATTCCCATGTAATCGTTAAACTACATGACTTTTTTGATAATCCAAAACTGCCTTGCTTGTTTCAGTCTTGATGTGACATTGTTTAATTTTCGTACTCCAGTTACTCAAATTGTACAGTTGAGAATCAGATGATGGTTTTTCTTTAGTGACATTGTTCAATCTGATCCTTTGTATGCTTTTCCTAACTGTTCCAATTGCAAGTATATTATTTTTACTTGCTTTATTACTGAAATCCTAAAAAAAATCCAAATGGTAGAATAAAAATTTGGGTAATGTTCTTAGCCAATTTGACTAAACCCTGTTTATTTTGTAGAATTCTAGCTGTGTATTTCCCAACTATATGGTTTAAGAAACCGACATCAACGAGAAGATGAGGGTCATTCTAGTTGTTTTGGTAAATGTTTCACTTCTATGTTGCAGACCTATTTTCAACTATGCTTTGTTTTACAGTTTCGGCATTAAGATTCTAACAATGCGTAAACATGTTTGCAAAAGAAATTGATCGTAAATACAATATGTCAGTTCCAACTTCATATGTATTTATGAAAAGATTTTTAAATCGTCTCAATCTGATAAGAAAACGTTTGTATAGTTAGTCCCCCATCAGATTAAATTGTTGATCCATAGTATTTTTAACTTTATAACTTGGATACTTACATATTTTCTGGGTTTTGAACCAGATTGAGATTGTCTCCTTTTTATTGATCGAGCTTTCCTTGGTTGAGTATTACATGCCTAGATTCCCACCAAGTAAGTTAGCTGCTATAGCCATCCTTTATACACTATTATTTGCCAATGCAGATCCTTGAAAAATTTAAACTTGCATATGACCGTCATTATTATTGCTTTCCTTTACTACATGGATGGGATTTCTTATGAGACCTCTTGCTATTGTTGCTGCTTTCATGACTGGCATTAGCATTGCTTTCTTAAATATTACATATCACCATTTTTGTATATAGAAATCAAACTTGCATGACTGGCATTAGCATTGCTTTCCTAAATGTTACATATCACCATTTTTGTATATAGAAATCAAACTGGCATGTTATTGTTGTTAGCCTGTTATCGTTGACTACGGTCTTTGTTTCGCAACAAGTATGTGTTGTGTAGTAATGTTCTTACAATTGAAAGAACTTCAACCATTTTAATTGCACGCGCTTTTCTGCTCTTATTAGCTTGTCCATTGTGCTAACGATTCTGTGTTGGGTAATCTAGAAGCAATTGGTCACCACATAAAGATAAATGGCATTGTTCCTAAACTTCACTGATTTCCAACTATACTTATTTCAGTGCGGTCACTTCTGATGAATATGTCCTTCTTTAGAAATAATTACATGGTATGCATCAACAGATTGCGTGTTTTCTCATTATTTTGATCATTTCGTTTGTCTTGATTTGATTATGCTTCTGTCCTGGTGTAGGCGCGAGTCAAAAAAGGATGTATATTTAAAACAAGGAATACTGGACTCTTCCATGGGGTAAGGCACCATTTTTTGTGTATTGTATTGGTTACATATGAATAGACTACTTCCTGCAACTCATTGTAACATAAATAGTATTCTTATCAGCCAACTGAAACCATATATTAGCCTTGTACACTCAATATCAACATATTTACTAGTTGTTATCTGATAGCTTAGTCATAGTTTATTTCTAGTGATTCAACCTTGTATTCAAATGAAACCAGCACTATTTGGGTATTTCTGTTTTAAGAGTCGGTAATGAGATTTTTGATCAACCTGCAACTTGAGATTAGTGACCAGATTTCGATTTTGAACAACCAAAACATTCCTCACAGCTTTGTGTATATATTCAGCAATATAAAATGCCCTTGGCTGGCATAGTTTTGATGTTAAATGCATCTATCTATCATGAGGTTTAACTATCAGTGGAAACTTCAAACATATTATTATTTGGTTTCAGCGGGTTTACACGACTTCGAGAGTATTACTTGACGTTTATCCCTGCTTAAC
The DNA here is from genome assembly GCA_023531295.1 of Papaver armeniacum. Classification (NCBI taxonomy): domain Eukaryota; kingdom Viridiplantae; phylum Streptophyta; class Magnoliopsida; order Ranunculales; family Papaveraceae; genus Papaver; species Papaver armeniacum. The sequence continues at coordinate 79,267 of JAJJWW010019177.1, read as the reverse complement.
AGTGAATTTCGCAATGAACTAGTGTTATTCATACACGAAAGGTTGATTGATCAGAAGTTTGTTTATTTTGACTGTTTTATCTCAGGCGGGAGACGAAAAAAGGATGAAAAAGATAGCATAAGGGAAGACGAAAATGCATCTTCGTGCAGGTGCATCTTGGACCAAAAATACCAACAAGCTATTGATATTGTAATTTGAGTGCACAAAGTTGGGAAAACTCTAGGAAGCTGTTATTGATTTGTTTTTTCTTGTACATATATGCAATTGAAGTTGGTATATTTTGAACTTGGGTAGTCTTTAGATATTGAAGTGTAAATTTAATCCAAATTTCAATTTGAATGTGTACTTTTAATTTGAGTTTTACTTTTGATCTCAGTTTCATATTAAGATTCATTTGATTTAGCTTTGGATCCAGATGAATCTATTTTCATTTTTTTTTTATAAAATATGTTCCCTATAAACTTCACGGAGCTAATTAATAGGCTGTTGATGGAAGACGTAATCTGAATATATAAAGGAATCTCAGAAGCAGTCTTTTTGAGAAATAAGACTACGATTCTAGGGCTCCCAAAAATAGTCTTTTTTAGTGATTTTAAGTGTTTTTCTAGCAGACTTTTTTTTTGCATTTTCCACTAGTGAATGCTACTTCAAACTGTTGTCCATCTATTGTGTTTTACCAATGTACAGATCTGTACACCGGCATGCTATATCATGTTTATATGTTCTGATGTGTGTGTTTTTCAAACTTTTGTCCATCTCTTGTTGTTGGTGTGTATAGATATGTACACCACCATGTTGTTGCAGTTCTATCTATTTTTTTTGCAATTTTTATGAGATTTGTTGTTGGTGTGTACAAATATGTACACCATTATGCTGTTATAGTGATTTTATTCAGATTTCTTGTTCATGTGTATATACTAATACACTCACATGTTTTTGTACTGATTGGTGTCGTGTTCTGTATGTTGTTGTACTGACTTTTGTGTTTCGAAACTGTTTTTTCCCATTTTTCATCACTTGTGGTACCAATGTACAGATTTGTACACCAGCATGCCAGTTCATCTTTCATATTGCATGACTGTTGTGTTTCGAAACTGTTTTTTCATCACTTGTAGTACCAGTGTACATATAAGTACACCAGCATGCTAGTTCATCTTCATATTGAATGACTGTTGTGTTTCGAAACAGTTTTTTTTAGATTTTTGTAAGAGTGTAAATACTTTTACATCTGTATTGTTCTTATTTGATTAATGCTCTGTTAAATAGTTGTACCCATATTTGTGTATACATTGTTGTACACCTATGTGACTATTTTGTGTTATGAGTATAATGAATCTATTATTCTTCTTGGTTCATTTTCGTAGATACCAACAAACCTTATAGATCAAGTTTCCATGCGATCAGTGACTTTGTGAATAGAAACCTTGAGGAAGATGAAACAATAAGAGGAGGAAAAGTATGGTTCACCGATTATCAATTAGAGAAGCAAAAAGAAGGACCATTCTGGCCTGTTGTAGATATCTTTGTCCACAAAAAAGCATATCAGAAAGATGAGAAAGATCCAAGTAAAAAGAGAGATGATATATGGACTAGGAACCCAAACTCAATCTTGAAAATTGTGAGAAAGTATCGCCATGAAATTTGTGACATATGGGGACATTATTTCATGTTTGATACTCCCAAGGAGAACGTAAAAGTGGCAGTAAAGAGTGAACCTGAGGATTTGTTTCTATTTTATGGGATTAAGATGGTGGCGATGGAACTTGAAAAATGAGAAGATGTAAAAACTGCAGCTGAAAAAAAAAAATGGTCCGCTAATAAATAGATTGAAACTAAAGAAACCAAATGAGCTGGGAAAAAAAGATGTGGAGGAGGAAATTGTATGTATCATGAAGCTAAACCCAAAGTCGAAATTGGAGATTGAAAGAAATGTTGAAGACTTAGTGGTGTTGTTTACTATGTACTTGTGTATCACGGTTTTTTTTACCCAGGCAAACGGAAGTATGATTAGCAAGAACCAGTATGCACACTTTTTTGAGTCTTTGGATATGATGAAGAAAACTTGCTGGCCAGTTCATATACATGAGTATCTCATGGCGTGCATTAAGATACATATCGATGCACCACTTAAAGTTAATGGTTGTGTGATTTATCTGTTGGTGAGTTTACATGTGTACACAGTTGTACACCTGATATATCCATTCACCATTTTAAATAATTCTGTTCATTGTGTTTGTTCCTTTCTATTTACATTTCTAACTATTCACCTATCTGTTAATGCAGCATTGGTTTGATGAACACAACAAAGGCATGCAACCGATTAATGAGGGTGTGCCAAGGATTCTCAGGTGGATCATCAGCGACGTCAGAAATACAATTGACAAAGACATGAATGTCGTCATGAAAAAGTTATCTCAAAAAACTTTCTTACGATAATATATGTACATTGATATACACCTTTAATAAGGTGTACAGGATTGTACATTGTTGATTGATAGACACATTTTTGTGTCTAAGTTGTCCTCAATTTTCTGTATTGTTGGTACTCGATTGTGTACTTATTATGGTGTTTTTTGTGTTTGTAGGTATTTTTTGGAAATAAACATTTTTGGAAAATTCGGCTCGAAAAGTTGTTAAAGGCACCCCGGAGGATAACTGCTAAACGGAACCCTACTTTGGATAAGGGGCACTCAATTACTAAGGGGCACCTTCTTTACTATTTGCACCCATGCCGCCAACTGTTATTCGCACCCCCGTCTCAGTTATGGGGAGGCCATCTTCTAACTTTTAAATCTGAAAATTGGCGGGAAATTCTAAACATCAGCGAACCAAATTAGGGCTCGGATTTTGAGGCTGTTTTAGGAAGATTCAACCGGAGAATTTGGCTAGGATAGACTTGGATTGACTGAACATGGCTAATAACTCTGTCCGATTCAATCAGTTTAGGCTGGATATCGGGTTTGATGATAAAACAGGGAAAATTGTGTGCGATATTCTCTGTATTGATTTTGGACAAGATTTGGTCGGATGTCTCGCTTGGTTTGGATATAGACCAGCCTGTTATATCAAAACATGATTGGTAAGTGCTTTGAATTCGATCAGAGGGGAAGATTTCACGTAATTTCTACTAAACAGGGAAAGCACATTCTCGGGAAACTTTTGAGTTATTTTGGGAAGGCTTGTGTGTGTTTTCTGCGTGCTAAACTTCTTTTGGAGCGTGTATAAGGCTGTTGGGAGTGTACATAGTACATGCAGATGCGTGAAGGAGTTGTAAAAGGAAATTATTCCCGTGACAGGAAGAAGAGAATAATCGGAATTAATGAAGATTATATGGAGTTATTATCGAGTATTTGCGATGTTGAAGAGTATATAAAGGGTTCCGAGGGTTTTGAGAAGACTGTCGAGTGATTGGGGAAGTTACAGAGAAGAATAGTAAGCTGCAGAGCAGATTTTTCTAAGTGATCAATTGACACAAAATCTAAGTGATCAATTGACATGGCCACTTTTTTGTAAAATCTAAGTGATCAATTGACACAAAAAGATTGGAAATTGTTAGGGTCGAAAAACCAAAAATATCCCTCCCTTTTAGTCCAATTACTATAACTCTTTGTGTATCCTATCTTTTCAGGGGTATAATTGGAAAGCAAACTTTAATATAACATATCTAAAAATCCGTGCCTTGGAATTTTACAAAATTTATCTCGTTGGAAAGGTTATAAAAAACTCTACGCAACAAGTACAAACAACAATATCAAATTATAGTTTTTACGAAAAATTCGGAGGTATTTATCATTTTAGGCACAATTTCAGAAAATTAAATGTATATCCATTATGCAAACCACCACAAAAGATACATAATACTTTATGTAGCAAAATTTTGGTTTATGCATCAGCTAATTTTCCGTTGCAACTAATAAAACGATGTACTCCCTCCGTTTCAAGAAAAATGATACTTTAATTTTTAGGCACAATTCTCGAAAATTGAATGCATAGCCATTATGCAAACCACCACAAAGGATGCATAACACATCATGCAACCATATTTTGGTTTATGGATCGACTAATTTTCCGTTTCTGATAAAGTGATACTTTCACAACCCGTTTCAGGAAAAGTGAAACTTTCGCTCCGTTTCGGGAAAGTGATACTTTCGCTCCATTTCGGAAAAAGTGATACTTTCGCCCTGTTTCAGAAAAAGTATCACTTTTTCTGAAACAGGGCGAAAGTATCACTTTTCGGAAACGAGGCGAAAGTATAACTTTTTCAGAAACGGGGTGAAAGTATCACCTTTTCTTAAACGGGACCAAATAGTCGCAGACGAACCCCATGTTCAGATTCTTTTTCGGTCGGCCCTCCCACCGTGGCAACGGTTATACTAATTTTATTCTCTATATGACTTTTGCACTAATTAAAATATAATTATGGTTTTAATTAATTAGTTGTCATTTAATTTGATGGGTCATGCTTGCTTAGATGTTTTGATGTCCCATGCTTAGGATTTACAACTAATATTTTGAGAATCAACCTTGGCAAAAATAAGAGTCCGTGTTTCTATTTATTGAGTTATAATTGCTGAAGAATCAATAATAGAGCCTTATGTAATGAATTCGGTGGAATCCTAGTCCCAGTAAATCTCGTCAACTTTTGTATATAATTTCTTTATTTCCCGTATTTTCATTTATTAAATCTAAAATCAATCTCATCAAGTCCGAGTGAATGACAACCTTTCTTACCACTGTAAATCTCATCATTGATAGATTTTAAGAAATTTGTCTTGTGTACAACAATGTACACTCTTACAACATGTGTAAAAAATTATACACCTGTGATCAATGTTGATACTTTGGCATGTTTTCAGATGCAACCAGGATGGGCAAAGGCTTATACTGATGAAGAGCGATTGTTTTTGGAAGAGTACCGGAGGCAGAAACAAGAAAATAACATAGATGCAGTGAAGGAAAAGTTGTGCATATCAGATATGCAAAGAAATGAGTTGGATGAGGAGCTTACTGAAGTTCGGGAGAGGCAAGAAAGGCTTCTTAATTTCATCGAAGAGAAAAGCCTAAAATTTAATGAAGTTGGTCTAATGAACTTGACAGAACGAGAAGTGAATGATTTTCGTAATTACACTTTGGATGAAATCTTTAAATTTGCGAAGGAAATACGGCTTGAAACTGAGGAGGATGAGTTGAGGAGGAGGAGCATAATGAAGATGATGATATGCATGATGATGATGATGACAATGACAAGGAGGGTTCCAAAGGTGGTGATATGCATGATGATAATGATGATGATGATGAGAAGGGTGGCAAAGGTGGTGATATGCATGGTGATGACAATGACAAGGAGGGTAGCAAAGGTGGTGATGACGAGCATGGAACTGAATCTGAAAGAATGAAGTTTCGTCCGAAACTCCTGAAAAGCGAAGGTATAAAATCACTTTTATTAAATATGTAGATAGTTGTACACCAGTATGATAAAACTCATACCTTTTCTCAAAACTTAAATCTTTTAGCACTCCTCTGTCAAAGACAAATGAAGAGAAGGATGACAAGGATGGAACAAGGCAAGGTATTGAGTCTGGAACTGCTAAGAAGCCTAGGTATGAAGAAAATGATCTCAGCTCGCATTTCTTTTCATTTTCTGTATATGTGTACCAAGATGTACACCTTAGTGATTTCTTCTCTGTGTGTGTATGTACAAAGATGTACACTTTTGTAGAACCTAACAAAAAATACATTTTTTCAGCACTTCTCTGCCAGAGATAGCTGAAATCGCTGAAGATCAAGAAGACCAGGATGTGATGGATGCCACTCAAACTGCTGAAATTGATGAAGCTACGATAATCGCAGCTCAAGCCATATCTCAGCTGGAACCTAAAGGCATGTTGTCGGTTGAAGAAGATGTTCTTTTACTCACATGAGGAGAAGATACAGAGAAGGTGACTTATACATCAATTGAGGACCTTCTAGATAACTTGTCTGCAACTGTATTTGAAAAGCTTGAAAAATGTTGTTACAGAACGGCACCATCTGAAGTGAAGGAAAGGATGGCAACCATGTTCCGACACGATTGTCCAAGCTTTTCATTGTTGAGCCAAGAAGATCCAAAAGAAGATTCGTCGCAAAAATCATTATCCAATGAAGATGTACGAGAAAGGATCGTTACTGAAGCAGCGCAGTTCATCCAACAAAATCCTAGTGAATTTTTTAGAAGCCAAGAGGTAGAAGAAGAGAAGAAGACACCAGTGAGGAAAAGAGCAGGGAAGATGAAGGAAGCAGAGATGTTGAAGACAAAAACGGCTGGCAAGTTGTCCAAGACACCACAATAGAGAGTTGCAAAGAAAAACTAGATCCTGACTTCACTGCCGAGGGTAAAACCTGACAAGTTAGGATGAAAGTGGATCAAAAAGGCAAGGGGATCAAATAGGGAGAAGAACCAGGCTATCCTCCACCAATAAAGAGAAAGGAAAATGAGTATCATCCTCGTTGCCCACTGCCAGATGTTCGTCTATCACCACTATACCATGCCATGGAACCAGGATAGGACAAAAAAAGGATACAGAAATTCTTCGACTATGCAAGCCTGACGTAAGTTCACAAAACAATACCTCGCACTATACGAATGATTGAATCTTATTGAAAAAAACGTATGTGCACCACTATGTACACCATGTTAACATTTCCTTTATGATTCTGCAGCTCTGTAGCTTGGGAACTAACAAGACTCGAAGATCCAACAGTCACGGAAGAAATTTTGATTGTGGGAAAAGTACTTCGTGAACTGATGTTCAACAAATATCTTGACCAAGAGGTACTGCAGTTCTACATCCATCGACGTTGCACATCAATGCTCAGAGATAACTTTCATCATCCAGATGATCTAAAGTACATGAGATGTGAAATAATGAGTCCTACTGCATATGTAAGTTTCTCAAAAACAAATCAAAAATGTCATATATAGATACTTTAATGATGTGTACATACTAGTACGCCTGATTGACATGGCGTGTTCTATGTGTTTGTAGATTTCTTTAGGTGTGGACATAGATATACACCAGTATGCTATATGATTGACACATGCTCTGTTAAGTGTTTGCATGGGTGCTTGATTGTTAGATTTATTTAGGTGTGTACATAGTTGTACACCTGTATCATATGTCAATTGTTTGTAGATTTCATTTTCTGGTATGATTTAGGTGTACCTAATTCATTTTATTTTCCAACAAATTATTGATTGCAGTACTATGTGAAGAACAATATCATCGGAGAGGAACAAAATCTTGTGGTTGATTTCATACAGGACATGCGTGACAATCTGGAAGTTCTTGTAATCCCTGTCAATCACTCTACAATACAAATGGCAGTAGGAGTTCACTGGTCGCTTTTGAAGTTTGATTTCATAGCTGAAGAGTGGAAGTGGTACAACTCGTTGCACTCAAAGGAGGACTATAAAGATGATGCACATCAACTGGAAAATGTGGTGCAATTGGAACTCAACAAGAAGAGAGCATTAAAGGGTCTTGCACCTATAGAACCTCATGAAATAAACATCATGCAATGCCCTACACAAGGAATCAATCCGGACTGCCTCCTATACACTTGTTACTTTATGAAACGAAGTGTGGAGAAGACAAAGAGTATCGAAAGAGATCAGCAGAGGGCTGAAGAAATTGTCAGGAATTGAGAGCAAAATTGGTGGCCATGATGCTGAAAAAAGTCGGAGTGTATGAAAAGGTGTGGGATATAGCAAAGGATGAACAACACAAGGAGTGGCACCTGAGTAAGGAAATAAAACCATTGAAGATAAAGAAGAGTTTCTAAGCTTCATTATACAAGATCACTTTCTGAATTGCTTCTAAACATTTTCTATCTTTCAGACAACTTTTCAAATTTCAGTTTTTATCACTTTGTTTATGACTTATCACTACTATAAAGACCTTGAATTAATCTTTTTATTAGTTTCAATATTGATGTTATTGATGTTACAAGTTTATGACTTATCACTACCATTGAAGTGTATATACAGGTTTTGAAATATTAAGGTGTACTTGATTGTGCACAGTTACTGACAGAACAAAAAATATTTAGAAGGTGTACATAATGGTACACATGTACTGACAGATTTTTATACTTTATCAAAAGTATAAAAATTGAAAACATAAAAATATTACTAAAATTTTTATAGCATGAAGAACTGAAAACATAAAAATTAAACATAGCAAAAGTAATTACTAATTATACAGATCTGAAAACATAAAATATTACTAAACAAAATAGACTAGTAGCATCCATTGTACACCAAGGTGTACATAGTGGTACACATGTAAAAAGACAGGTAAGAAAAACTGAAGTGCACAGGAAGGTGTACATAATGGTACACAAGTCCTGGCTAATTATCCATGCCAAATAAAATTGATAAAACATTACCAAAAGTAAAAACCAAACCCATAGAATCTTTTGAACAAATCAAACATAGAAAAAAGCATCAAGGCATGGGGCAGGTAGCTCTGTTGTGGTGACCAAGGGTGAATCACTTTGTGCACATCATAGGCCTCTTTTGCTTCTCCCAAGCATTCTTGATACGCTGTGTTCTTCGTCTACCAGGTGGAGGAACATAAATAGGGACAATAACCCTATCACTAGGATCATAATAAGACTGCGGCTTGTCATAATTGGGGATTGGCAAGATGATCTCCTGGTATGTCCTGTTGTACAATTCAGTGGTGAAGAATGGCTCAACAAATGAATAGATGTCCTCCCTCGTAGCTTGAATGGCAGCACAAGCATGTGCACAAGGAAAACCATTAACTTTCCACCTGTGACATGTACAAGTTTTCTGCAATAGATCTACAGTATGAGACCGGGGAGACGCGACTTCATACAATCTTTCCATGGACTGAGTAACCGTCCAAGTACGACCAATGTCGATGTTTTCCTTTAGTAAAGCCTCATATATGGGAGTGAGCCTAGTGTTGAAATTTTCTAGACCTTCTATCCTTCTCTCAGAATTCTTCTTCATAACCTTCAAACTAACATAATAAAAACACAAAACATAAAATCAAAACATGATCTAGAAGGAAATCAAAACATGTGTACAACAATGTACACATTAAGGAACTACATGTGTATAACAATGTACGCACAGTTGGAGAATCACAAATAAAACATGTGTACAAGTATCTACAGATCAAGCAAATCCATGTGTGCAACAATGTAGACAGATAAACATGTGTACAAGGGAAGATGTAAACATCAAAGAAAATAAATGAATGAAACACTAAACATAAAACTTATCGAATCGCATCGAGAAGAGAAAAAGCATGCACCTTTTTTAAATCAAGAATCCAGTTGTTGAATGACTCGGAAAGAGTTGAAGAGTGAGCATTATATTTGCATACATGTAACAATGCATTTGCCCATTTCTCCTTTGGAATAGTCCTGATATAGTTAGCAACATGTCCACATCCAATTGCATGCATGCCCCGCAAAGCTTCTTCAAAGTTAGCTGCTGTGTAAGAGTAAGCAGCTTTGTAAAATAAATCAATAACGGGCTTCGAATTCGCATCACCTAATCCAATGGGGAGATTGCACTTGATGTGGTAAAAACAATATCTGTGATATGAATTAGGAAATACTTTTGGAATGCCCTGCAAAAGTCCTTCTCCACGATCGCTAAGGAAAACAATCTGACGATCATCGACAACTTTTTTAAGATTGTCCAGAAACCAAAACCAATTATCCTTGTTTTCAGCAAAAACAAGAGCAAAAGCAAATGGGTAAAAACCATTGTTTCCATTGATACATGTTGCAGCCATCAAAGCACCCTTGAATCTACCAGTAAGGAAAGTAGCGTCCGAGTAAATCATCGGCCTGAGATACCTATAGCTATGCTTGCAAGCACCGAAACAAATGAATATTCTCTCAAATTTTTGGGTTCCATGATTAACTTCAAACTTCACATAGCTATCGGGATTAGTTTTTTCAATTGTTTTGACATACCAACTTAAATCGCTATACGACTTCTCATCATCACCAAATTGTTCTTCAAATACAACTTCTTTCCCTCTACGAGCATGGTGATACTTAATATTGGACCCATAAGTCTTCTTAAAAGAGACATGATCTGTCTGGGTTTTAAACTAGGATCACCATGTATATTGTCAGCGATCAAATGCTTGACTAACTTGGTTGTCACCGCATGACTCTTCAACCTCAAACCAACACCACAGCTACAAAAAAAAAAAACCTGGAATAAGTAATGTGCACCACAATGTACACCTAATAATATCTCAAAACCAACACCACATATGCAAAAAAACAAAACATAGACCAAGCAAGAATATGTAATTTACATAAAAAGCCTACAACAAGTAATGTTCCACCTAAAAAGCCTACAACAAGTAATGTGCACCACAATGTACACCTAAAACAAGTCTACATATAAAAACCTAAAAACAAGAATTCGTAATGTGGACTAATATGAACACCACTAACCTGGGAATAACATTAGAATCTTTCAGCACGAACCGAGAAATGTCACCATTCACAGTCCCAAAGTGAATCCTCCAACCACAATCATTTTCTTCGCACTTTGCAGTAAAACGAGTCTTGTCATTTTTAAAAATAATAATCTTGTGACCATCAACATCAAGTCTAACAGCTTTAACACCACCCACAAATTCTCTACCAACTTTTTCAAAAACATAAATCCATTCATCAATAATCAGAGGCTTGCCCTTGTATGCGTCATGATCTAACACCCTTACCATCTTAGGACTTTCAGTTACAAAAGAATTTGCAGTACTAGAACCAGACCTAGTGCTATAACCAGATTTAGAACAAGAAGCATGATTCCGAATCACGTCAACATTCAAATAGAAATCTTCATTCTTAATAAGAATAACAAGAGCAATCAAACCTTGCAGTTGTATATCACCTTGTACAAAAACTAATTGATCATTATCCATATATCTGAAACGTATACTCCCAGGATTCAAACACCTCCAATGCTTGCATGCAAAATGCTTCAATTCATCTACGGTTGTCGAAGTATTAACAGGAAAAGCAGCAGAATGCACAACATGATTCAAAACAGCATGAATAACCTTCTCAGACATATTTGATACCCCTACACATTACAAAAGAAATGATAATAAACATTTGAAGCTTCAAACCACAATTTCAGATTTGAATAACCTAAAACTTAAACAGTGTACAGGAAAGTACACATTTAATCGAAGCCAAAAACATCAAATAACAGTAAACCTAAATAAAATGCTCCATCAATTAAGCTTCAGAATCTTACTAGAACACATAATTGAATAAATCAGAAGCCTGCGATCTAATATCAGTTCGATTTCATATCATGCATCATAAAACTAAAATCATCATCAAACAACAATAAACAAAAATCGTTTCACGAGAATCAAAAGCTAAAATATAACAAATATCAAATCAAGATCACACAAACAATAAGATGTAACAGATCAAATTCATATCATCAACTCATAAACTCTGAATAACTAAAAATCAAAAACAAACCTGAAAATTAGATGCAACATATCGTACAACCAAAAAAAAACTAATCCGAGGTTGAATTATGCTCCATCGATCTGATTTAACAGAAACAAATCAAATCCAACCTAACCTCTATGAATTTGTTAAATCACCTCCGAAATTTATATTTGAATCGATCTATCATGAATTCAAATTTGAGATTATGATGAAGAAACGATTTCAGAACACTTTCGAAAGTAACCTGTTGAATTAGGATGAAGAAACGATTAAATCCTCTCTGAAACTGTTAAATGGCCTCCCAAAATTCATCTATGACCTGCTCCCTGTTTTGAATTCATTTTTGAGATCCAAAAATTTCGATTTCAAAACACGCTTTATATATATGGAATTGGTTCAAGGGTAATTAGGGTATATTGAAAACTCATAAAATCGGGACTCGTCTAACATTTGGACTAACTCGTCCATGTTTGGACTAAATTGTTTCAAGCGGGGTTTATTTGGACTAGAGGGTGCTGGGCTTCAGATGAGTGGACTAAAGCGTCCAAAGCCCACAAACTTTGGGACTAAACGTCAATTGTGAAAACTACTACCACACCCATTTTTCAGTTTTTTTACACTAAGAAACCCACGCCCAAAAAAGTTCAAGCGCGCACCCATTTTCTGGGTTAAAATTTCTGTCACACCCATAATTTCTGAAATTATTTTTCTTCTTCTTCTTCTTCTTCTTCTTCTTCTTCTTCTTCTCTACTTTAAATTTATTCTCCAGTTCCAATCGTGAGTTTTGGCACTTTTTTCCTAGCCATCGGCCATGGATTCGATGGGTTTTCACCATGGATTCGACCATGGATCAAGACCTCTCCTTGAAACCGAGAAGAAGAAGGAAGAATTGAGTGAAGTATTGCTGGATTTCTTGGCCTGAAATTCCATTGAAATTGGTTTGTTATTGTTGTTGGTTGAGTAACGAATGGAAGAGTTACAGATACAAAAGATTTAGTGGGGGTTAGACTTAGGTTCTGGTATCGATACTTCTTTTTGCTAAGAACAATGTGTCGCAAACATAGCAATGATTTTAGAAGGTGTTTACAAAAGGGATCTGTTGTAGTGATTTTAGTGGGTTCTGTTGGTTCGATTTGGAGGAGATGTAGCTCGTTCTTGAGCTGAACTTCAGCTGGAAATTAGTCGTTATTGTGACTGATTTTATAGATGCATTGAATGGGTTTTGTGTTGTTGAATTAATGGCCGCGGTGTTTGTTTTTCATATGGGTTAGGACACATTTCAGAAGTAAAACGAGATGGAACTGTAATGCTAATTCAAGAGAATGAATCTGGTTGAGTTTGGAAGCTATAGAAGGTTGAAGCTACAGCAAGATAAGTATAGCATACAACCTATTCGAGTAAATGCCTGAACCATTTCTGCCTAAGTTGTTTACAGCTATTAGCAGTGGTTTGATGGCTGTGGAGGGGGAATGTTTAGCAGTGGCTAGTTGGTGTTCGCGACACCAACTGAGAAGAGAGGAAGTAGAGACGGAAGTACAAGTTGTATGAGTAGTTTGAGAAGAAAGATGAAGTTTCTGGTATAACTAAAGTAGTGAGAACTGTTGCTAGGTAAGTGTGAATATGATTGAAGAGTCCCGACTCAATTTAGAAGCTAAAGACAAGCACGGGAACAAAAAAGGTGTTCTAAGAGTTTGGCTGTTGCATTTAACCGTGAAAGTCAGTAGAAGAAGGGGAATCTGAAGCTGATTTGCCGGTGGATCGCCGTCGAAAAGGATCTTAGCCATCGAGAAGAACGGGAACTATCACCCTGGAGTTCAGCTGATGCTTTAAGGTACTAAAATCTCTTGAATTTTTGACTTGAAAGTGCATTCCGACGTTTGAATTCCGTAGAGTCAAAATGATGCTTTGTTTCAATCTTGATGTCATGATTTTCTTATTCCTTCCAATTACCGAGATGTGTAGTTGTCAGCTTGATTTGTTGTTGTTTCACCGATGGCCTCCTCATAATCTTGTGTTTCATACTCTTTTCACAATCCACAAACAAAATATGGTGGAATAGGTAGCCACGTCTAGCTCATTATGTCCCTTAGCCTTTACTGGAACTCCGTGTACAAGCCAAGAGGAGAACTTGTAAAGTTCACTTAGTTAGAACACTCCCAAACCAATTAAATTATGTTCACTAATATAGATCACAATTAACCTCGTTTACTGCCAGAAATCGGACTCCAATCTCTTGTAATAACTTAACTTGTTTCAGTTGCCACTTGTTTCCGCCACTAGTAGTTTGAAATTTCCTTAGATTAAGCTTTTCCAAGTTACCTTGTATGCCAAAGCTTGGACATTGACTGGTCCATATTTATGAAAGGGGTATATGCTGAGGTGAGCTTGTCTGACGCATTTACTTTAATGGAATACATGTTTGTTTTGTTGCAGAAGGATTAGAAGCATCTACTTTGGTTGCGTCTAACCTGGATCCAACTACGGATTTTTGATGGATTTGGTGTGCGTGTAACGAGCATTTAAAAGAAAATGGAGGTGTGAATAGTGATGCGTAACAGGTTATGCATCTACAAATTTGTTGCATAACTTGTTATGCATTCTCGAAATTGGTTGCATAACACGTTCTGCAGTTTTTTTTTTTTTTTTTGGATAACTTGTTATGCAGTCTAGAAAACGGTTGCATAACACGTTATGCAACTACTTTTTTCTTAGTATTGAAACCAACAAAAAATAAGGTTGCATAACTTGTCATGCACCTACAATAATATCTACATAACATGTTATGCAGTCATGAAAATGGATGCATAACCTGTTATGCATCCGAAAATATGACTGCATAATGCATTATGCATCGAGAAAATTGTTGCACAAACTTTTATGCATCGAGAAAATAGATGCATAACCTGATATGCATCCGTAACTATTGATGCATACTGCATTATGCATCCATTTTTTTTTTATGTACACACTAAAATCAACCAAAACAATGGTTACATAACTTGTTATAGATGCATAACTTGTTATGCATGCATAACTTGTTATGCAGTGGAGATAATGGTTGCATAATTCGTTATGCGTCTGCAGAATGTGTTATGCATCTTTTTTGGTGGCTGCATAATGGTTGTGTACAGTCGAACCTCGATAAATGAATGCTCTCGAGACCAAGAAAAAATTCGTTTAGCGGGGTTATTTATTTATCGATAAATGAATATTTTATTCATTTATCGATAAACGAACATTTAGAAAATATTTTCTTAATTAAGAAGTTAAATTGTATAGGAGAAAATGTACAAGTATACCTAGGAAATATCGATCAAATTTGTTATCAATAATTCAATTAATATTCATTTTCTTTTGAATTAACTGGTGTCATTTCTAATTTATGTTAGAGAACTGTGATGGACGTCGAACATCTTATGAACTATCCTAACGAGAATGATGCAGTTATGGAGTCTCCAACAGACGAAGAAATTATTGAGTCAGTGATGGACGTCGAACATCTTTTGAACTATCCTAACGAGAATGATGCAGTTATGGAGTCTCCAACAGACGAAGAAATTATTGAGTCAGTAATGAATAATGAGAATGATCCTGAACCAAATGATAGTAGCGTCGTACCAAATGTGTCATCTAAAGATGTTTTTCAAGCGATGGTCACTATAAAAAATTACTTGTTACAACACGAGCAAAATATTCCAGAAATTGTGCAAGCATTGCATAAAATAAGGATACGGTGCATTTTGGTTTGGGCGGAGAAAAAGACAATCAACCATAGATGAATTTTTTTGAGTTCATTTCTACAGATATTTTTATGTAAATTTTTCTGATTGTGTATTTTGGTTTATTTTTATATATAATCAAGTGATTATTCGTTTATATTTCTATAGGTTTTGTAGTGGAATAGCAGGGAAGGAGAAAGAGGCAGAATTCTATATTTATAATAGTTATTAGGGTTACATAGATATTGTATACTCTATATACATGAAGAAAGGGAACCCAAAGGACACCCATCTTGGACTGCACATCCATGGGCATGGGCCCTTTAACACTCCCCCTTGTGCGGTTCAACAATAAAACTTTATACATAGTGCTTCACATATAGTACTTTGAATGTAGTTCTTCAAATGTCGTCCTCTCCTTGATGACTTGCGTCGAAATCAATTGCCTCGTTAAAACTTTGACAAGTAAAAACCCAGTGGGACAAAACCTTCGTACGGTTCTTCACATGTAGTACTTCACATGTTGTCTCGTACTTTACATGTAGTTCATCACATGCAATACGATCTTCAAAGATCGATGAGTCTAAGTTAATTGCCTCGTTAAAACAAAGAGTACAATATTGATTAAACTTAGAACATAGTTGGATGCGTATACGTTGCCTCATTAAAACCTTGACAAGGAAAACCCATTGGGACAAAACCTTGACGAAGGGGAAAGAGTACAACGTGACAGATGCAAGTAAAGGTGATCCGTTGCAGGTGATCATTTTGCTTCGTTGAAGTTGATTAGTTGCTTCACAACTTCTAAGGCATAAAATCCTTGTGGGAAAAACAATAGCCTTAGTTGGGAAGTTAATTCCCGGTGTTTGTTGTTGTCTCATTAAAAACCTTGCCGAGCTACAAAACCCTGTGGGAAAAAGTAACTTTGGTGAAGGAAAAGAGTTCAACACACCATTAGATGCTCCCCCTGATGTCAGACAATTTTCATTAGTCTAATGCAGTCAAAAGGAGTTTATCACACATTACTTTGGTGACTTGAATGTTTATAAGACCTTGTTGTTGATTCTGGAAGTTACGTTGCTTAACATACTATCGCGTTTCATTTCTTTGATTCAGATATTTCAGTATATCAACGCGATCTTTATGTCTTCAACGTTCAACATACTTGATGCTTTTAGTGTTGTCTCGCTAAAAACCTTGTCGAGTAACAAAACCCTTTGGGAAAAACTATTCTCGATCGAAGGGAAAATGAGTACAACATAGCTTCAATTTCGAAGTAAAATATGTCGACATCATATCCTTGGATCCTCCCCCTGATGTCGGCATCTCCCCCTGATTACTTTCGAGTTGTTCCGCATGTTCTTTGGTCATGTATTTTTCGAAACTTAATATTAGTAATGACTTAGAAAATAATCTACGATATCTTTCTCTGATTACTTTCGTTGGAGAAGAGATTATTGTTCCTTCATAATCAACAACTTTTGGATTGCACTTTCATTAGCATTCCTTTTAATGTCTTTGTAGGGATAAAACAAATTTATTTCAATGGTTACTTTTAATTACATGATTACATTCACTATACCATTCCAATGACGTTGCGTTGGCGCGGACTATATCTAGCTAACAAGTTCCCTGAGGATGTAAAATTTAATCGAGTACATTATTATACTAAGTACAACAATGCGTCTATTGTACTTAGATATTGGAATTTCATCTCCCAACACATCTTCGTCATATTCCTTTGGACGAAATGGTTACTTACTTACATTTGAACCTCGATTAATCATGGGAGTGCTATCAGGATGCATGTCTTTGTTAAATTGCCTGACAACTTTAGACATATGCAAACTGGTGGAATAATATACCACAAGCTCAGTATTCGATCGAGCTTTCCCTAGATTTTTTCATCTCAAATTCGGATTTTAAATAGCTTTTAAGGTCTCTTATTACATCAAGAGTAAAAATCATGTCTGTACCATCAACATAAATAGCTACAATTCCAAATCAGGAACTTTCTTATGAATACGCAAGGAAAAATAACTTACTTGTTTATCCCCTCCAAATCAAATATCCACTTAGACGGGTATACCACATCCGCCTGATTGCTTGAATCTATAAGTGAGCGTTCTATTTAATCGTAAACGCACTCGTGGTTTAGAGTCGTTTGATTTGGGCAACAAAAGTCTATCAAGTACTTTTGTAAATATATTCTATCTCTTGATTCTTTCGGAGATACGTAACAACCACATACATATGTCTGCGTTTCAAGTCCTTTTGAAATTACCAAGCTAACTAAGTAGCGGAACTCTATAACGTTCATTACAAGAGAACAATTCCAGGGCTTTGTGAGAAACCTCGCGCCACAAGGAGAGTCTTTGTACTTTAAGACTACTTTCTTCTTATTATGCTTTATGACAAATTAATTATGTATGTCCAATGGGCTTTACACTTGGTTGGTTAGCACTACCACACCAAATACCTGTATATTTGCCAAAGAACTAAGTTCTACCTGGATTGTGTAGGCCAAATATGCTATTTATTTGAAATTAATCAAACTAAAGCATGGTTCGATCTCATTGTGCTCTACTTATGGAGCAACTATTTATGGATTATATCATCATTGTGCACGCATGATCTTTCTATTGACTCATGTGCATTCTCATAATCCGTCGGGATTTCATTGTTCTCTAGAATCATCTAAAACTTCGGAGCGTCCTCCGAGATTGATTCATGGACATAGTCGAGACAATCAAATGAGATGATTTCTCGATGATATAAATAAGTTGTGCCTTACTCACCTACTTCCTTTCTAGGTGAGGATTGATCGAACGAAATGGTATCTCCAACTTCCTTTATGGAGCCACGGCCTCAACCACACTTCCACTGAGTGTAGTTGCAACACCTTAGTCTATGGTGTATATCCTGTATTGAGGATTTGTAACTTTGCAGGAATATTTGCAGCTGGTATGTGTGATCTTGTCACTTTAGCGACATCAGTGTACATTTTGAAAATCGATTATTCTTTGTCACTTCACATTTACATTTGTGGAGTACAAAAATCAACATGAGACATAGTGGGAACACACCACGACAATTCCTGTCGTTCCCTTAGAAAATACTTTTTCTTATCTCCCCCAAACGACGGGAAGAATATCTCATTAAAATGACAACCCGCAAATCTAGCGGTAAGAGATCTCCTGCCAAAAGTTTTAAAATGCGGATAATTATTGGTAACTCATTTCCAACATAACTACTTAACAGTTTTGAAAACCCATCATAGTACGAAGTGGAGTCGTAATAGCACATATATAGTGTAACCAAAAATGCGTAAAAACACGAATGTCAGGCTTAAATCCAGTTACCAACTGGTACACAAAAAAGGTTGACTAATATTGGGTTCTAAAAACAAATTAAGTAAGATGCGTGTAATATTGCATATCCCCAAGGAAATAAAAGATAGGCTGGTACGCATAACCTATTCCTTAGACATCATCTATAACATTTGATGATAGTCTGTGCGAGACCATTGGGTATAGGATGCTCTGCATTGATCCTA
Organism: Papaver armeniacum; assembly: GCA_023531295.1. Classification (NCBI taxonomy): domain Eukaryota; kingdom Viridiplantae; phylum Streptophyta; class Magnoliopsida; order Ranunculales; family Papaveraceae; genus Papaver; species Papaver armeniacum. Next base: position 60,478 of record JAJJWW010019177.1, on the reverse strand, counting down.
TTAAATTTGCAATAACCATCAAGTTCTTTTGATGTGTACTAGCTAGCATTTACAAGGGGTGGTGAGCCCTTACATGTATAATATGTGCTAGTAGTTTTCCAAACGCAAAACTTCTTGGGAACTGTAACTAGTTCAAAGTGTGAAAGCATCCACCATAGCCATAAGTCACTTTAATGGTCCGTATTCTGCGTGGATATATTTCTAGATCACCTTGTTTTCTTTCGAAATATGGATTGTTTACCATTTGCACCTTAGGATGGTCTCGATCCTGTTTTACTAAAGACTTTGTAAAGTGAGTTATATGCTCTCTTACTTAAAAGCATAATGGGAGAGATGAGGGGTTGTGCATCTGGTACTTTAGAAAACACTTATTGAGAGATATGTCGTTACTTCGCATTCTGTCAATCTTTCTCCCGTTTTTTTCACTCAAATAAAGTGATGTTCGTATGAGTCCTTTCAAAACGATCATCATGTCACAAACAAGGTTGCTTTATGGTTGTGCTCAAAGCCTGTATGAGTCAATTCCCAACATTTCATCGTCGGAGTCAATATAGATTCAATAATCCAAATACTATAATGATTTACATTTCACTATATTGACTCATTAGTTTCTCTAAAATATATTTCCTTCCAAATATATTAAAGACTATAAAAGATGCAGTCAATTACATTCTCATCACTATGAGTATCCTCATTAGTTTCTTTAAAATTTAACAAGGTGTGATTATCTATCTTGAAAACAAATTTTGAGCAAAGTCTTTTCTCAATGATCCAATCCGCATAGTCACATTATAAGGAAATAGTTCAACAACTAGTTTAAATTCCTTAAGTCTGGTGGGAGGGAAACCACTATCTATTAGACATTGAGTCTTGAGATATTAAATAAGTGGTGTGGTCTTATTAGTAACAAAAGTGAGATTCAACTCAAGTACTTTAGAGTGAATATATGTTACGTTTCAGGAGGGATGACATATTTTTCATTCCATAGGTGCAGATATTGGATCTAGTTCAACTGAATAAGATAGTCAATTGGCCCAACAAAGTTCTTGTTGCCATTAAAGTTGATGTGAAAATTGGTTGCTACTATGATACACACCTACGACCAGGTGCATTTCCAACTCTTTCATTTATGATGGGAGCTAGAATTACATCTTAGCTTCATCCCATTTTCACCGACACCAATACTTTGGTGTCATTACTTACTGGGAAAAATACATCTTTGTTTCATGATATATATGTCCCTTTTCACATGCTTTATATGAGTCGGTACGTCTAACCCTCATTACTTCGGGGTTTTTTTTCATTTTCAATTTTGCTACATTTAGCTTAATTTGAGAAATTTCTTTATCTCAATAGGCTAGGAGAATCTCACTACACATGTCAACCATTTACTTCAGGTTTAATATATAACTAAAGATAGTTCTCTTGTTGTTATACTTCAACATACACTGGTTCGCTAGTATCATGGATGAAGTAGAGAAATGGAAATTTTCCGGCTCATATCACCTTTTGTGAGTTCTTTCACAAAAATTGGGATATATGTACTATTTGCAACGTATCTTTTGAAAATGCCGACTCTTTAATAGTCAAGCAAGTGGATTACATCCCACGGAAAATTCAAATTTGGGAAGAAAATATCAAAAACACAACAATGGTGCTCAAGTACTTTTAAACCCCAAATAAATACATTGGAGTTGAGTTGGTACAACCAATTGAACAAAATACACCATTCAATTATAACCAATATCATAATAAAAATTGACCGTTTATATATAATGGACTTATTTTAAGACAAAAGAATGTTCTAAAAATAAATAAATAAGCCCGATAGATGTTCCATAGGTACATACCTCAAACTTTGGTTCTCGCCGTACATGGACAGAACCGGAACAACTTCAGGCGTGCATGTCCCAAGAGCAGTCAGAACAGGAAAACGGGACCGGAACAGATTGGACCAGAAATGGTTGGACCGGAATTGGTTAAACCGGGTTGGATAGACCGGACCGGAACAGGTTGGCTGGACCAGACCGAACCGGGTTGGCTTCTCCTCTTCTCCCAGACGTTCTCCCTTCTCCTCAGTTCTCAGAAGATTCCCGTAATCAAATGCACAAACGTATTACGTTACTGGATAGATTTGATAGAAAAAAAACAGGCTAGTGGAATATGGTAAATGAATCAACAGCGTGAAGACGTTCAATTATGGGTTCTTTAAATCCAAAAAATAATCTAACCTAGGATATGCCATCAGATCTAGCAATAACAACATTATTGATTTATGGAATCATGTTTTAGATAATTAGTGATTATTAATCATTAGAATATGATGAAATACTTGGCAATTGAGATTCCGAAACAAATCAGGAAAGACAAAAAAAAATCAATCATGATAATGGAAGCATATGAAGCAAAAATACATAAATTAATCAATCAGGGCAGAGATGTATCAAAAAATAGGTGATGGCATGACATATGTTACCAAGAGAAAGAGATTTGGTTCAGATATACCTGTTAGTTTTCCGATTAAATTAAAAAAAATTGAATTGGTATGAGTGGGTATCATTACTTGTGTCGGATTGAGTGGGTATCATATGAACAGGCTTTCCTCTTTCACCCATTTTCTTTCAGGATTGAGCAAACAACAGATCCTCTTTGCCTCTTTCACGAACAAGAGTTCCCCATTCTCAATTCCCTAATTACAGACGCCCTAGACCTCCTCTAAAATTTTGCGATAACAAAAAAAAAAAAAAAAAAATTCTTTTGTTTTGCTCCAACCGTGAGATTCTCGGCTTGAAGAAAAAATCATTCATTCCAACTTTAGCTTCACGGTAGAACTCGTGCGTGATAACGTTTTGTATTGGAATATCAGGGAAGGAGAAAGAGGCAGAATTCTATATTGATAATAGTTATTAGGGTTACATAGATATTGTATACTCTATATACATGAAGAAAGGGAACCCAAAGGACACCCATCTTGGACCGCATATCCATGGGCATGGGCCCTTTAACAATAGGGCCTTTAAGGATCCAATTTTTTTAATTCATTAATGCATTAAGCGAGGTTATTCATTTATCACCTTGGCCCAAGTAGGGACCAGAGAAAATTATTCATTTGGCGAGGTTATTCATTCATCGAACATTCGTTTATCGAGGTTCGACTGTAGTCAGTTTTCAAAATTTTGCCTAAAATGATGATCACCTCCGATTTTTTCGTGAAAAACAAAAATTTGATATTGTTGTTTGTACTCGTTGCGTAGCTCTCTTAAAAAGATTTCCAACGATATAAAATTTGTAAAATTCCAAGGCGCGGATTTTTAGATATGTTATATCCAAGTTGCGTTGCCAATTATACCCCTGATGCATAACCCGTCATGCAGATGCATAATCGGTCATGCAGACATTTTTAATAATTTCATATAATTATGGGTGTCACAGAAATAATTATGGGTGTCACGGTACCTAAAATTAATTGTGGGCCTGACAATGAGAATATTATTTTTTTTGGACCTGCGCCTAATTTTCCCACATCAATTTCTACTTATGGCATGAGGTTTCCACTCAGTGCGATTCCATTGCAGCGGTGTTTCCTTTTTTTTTCGATCGGCCCACCCCACCGTGGCAGCGGTGTTCTAGTTTATTATCATTAAGAGACAGAATGTTAATCTTTCTGTTGGATAATGTCACTCCTTACAAAAACTATATTGCGCATACACATCCTCATGGAGTTGTTTGTCGAATTCCATCTCCATCTTGATTTTTATTGTTGCAGGTCAATGACGGCAATTAGAGACATTATCCAATTTTGTCCGTCCAAAAAAGTTGTAGATTGGACAATGTCATTTCTTTCCAATTGAACTGTGGACAACTGTTAAGATTGTCGATGCATCAGGAATATAATCATTTATCACAAAATTGGTTAAAAAGACCAAAAACAAGAATTCCTGGGTGAAATAGATTTCTATAGGTTTAGATACTGTTTATATGGACAATAATAAAAAAAAATACTGTTTAAATAGCCAATTTGGATATTTCACCCAGAATATGTTTTATTAATTAATTGGAACAGACCAATATGTCCCTATCTTCTTCAAATGTTTACTGGGTTAATAAAGGTTGGAAAAAAACAGAGTATTCTGCAATCTCAACAAAAAACAGAGTAATCTCCTTCAACATGTACGTGTATTTCAGCTCAAATCCACTAAAAATTACAAGAACAAAAAAGGGAAACTTGGGGATATGCCCAAATCCAGTGTAATCTTGGGAATATGTCCCGAAATTCAAATTTTCAGGGATATGCCCCAACCATCCAAAAATCCGTCCAATGTCAATTTCTCGCCCATTGACCAGTCAACATCTCAGAATGTGCGATATCACGAGACGACGAAAAGACATTTTTGTCCTTTTACAGTTGATTAAAAATCAAGCAGCCACGTTTCATAATCTGGATATATGTTAATCTCGGAGTTTCTAGACGGTCAAAAATCTGACGCATCTACATCACATTTACACCACACACGTTTTCCTCCTCCTCCTTCTTTCAAACAGTGCAGTGAACAAAACCAGTTGAGACTTGAGAGAAGAGAGATCCCAACATCAAGTATCAAATCAAAGCAATATGGGCCTCCAAAACAACATGTACATCAAACCCTGTTCTGTTCATTTATCTTCGTACAAGAGATCGAGCTTGCTGCCTTTTTTTTACAAATCAAAAAATCCCTAATTCTGTTTGGCCAAAAAACATCGAATTGAATCCAACTAATCAACCCTAATCTCTTCGTTTTGTGGTTACAACATTAATAGAAAAAATAACATTTTTTTCTTTATCTGTTGCTATCCTCCCTCGAAATCAGTTAATATACCAGTGAAACTGGTTAAGCTATGGTGAACTGAAGAAGATGACCGATGGGCACGTGCACGTAGTTTATTATCAATCGTTAGATCATACGCCACATGGTATTCCCATATATAACAGATGCGGTTGGGGCAAATTTGTCATTTTGTCCCACGTGTAATTGCACATGTGTGATATAATTGACCACTTAACGTACTTGGACGGATTTTTGGTGGTTGGGGCATATCCCCGAAAATTGGAATTTCGGGACATATTCCTAAGATTACACTGGATTTTGGGGCATATTCCTAAGTTTCCCAACAAAAAACAGAATAACATAAAACAGAGTACGTGGATATTCCATACAACAATTGGAAAAAAAAACAGAGTACAGCAAAAAAAACAGAGTACTCTGTTTCAACATGTCCGTGAATTTTCTTCTCAAATCCACCATTGCAATCTCAGCTCAAATCACCACCATTGCATGCCTGTAAAACCCTTAATTTCACATCTTCTTAGCAACATCAGACCACCACCACCACCACCACCCCCAGCTAAAATTGTCGCAACCAAACACCAATTCAAACCAAACCCAATAAACCCATGAACATCTTTTCCTCCAACAACCATCGGTAACCTCAAACAGAGCAAAAAACAGAGTAACCTCAAACAGAGCAAAAAACAGAGTAACCTCAAACAGAGCAAAAAAACAGAGTAAACTAGTATAGGATGAAACCAGTTCCATCCTACTTTAAACATGGACGAAATCAAATTCAACCCAATCTAAAACAAGATGAAACCAGTTTCATCTTAGTTAAAAATGGGCGAAACCATATTTAACCCAATATAAAACAGGATGAAACCAATTTCATCCTAGTATAAAAATTGTATGAAACTAAAATCAGTCTAATCTAAAACAGGAAGATGTACAAAACATTCATCTAGTAGCAACAAATGATGAAACCAGGCTCATCCTGTGGAAACTCAAGATGAAACCATTTTCATCCAGTAAAACTTAAGATGTACAACTAATTCAACTAGTAGCAACAAATGATGAAACTAGGCTCATCCTGTGGAATCACAAGACGAAACCGGTTTCATCCAGTAATAACACAAGATATATGAAACATTCATTCAAATGTATAAAAAAAGTAATTAGGGCTTTATCAAAATTGGGTTTGGAAACTTACTCATCTTGTGAAATTGATAGAAAACAAAACCCAATTTCTTTAATTAGCTTCAATCAGTCTAAGAAATGAACCTCAATTTAATTAGGGTATTTCAAAAAAAAAAAAAAATGATATTGGTGGCGTTTTCGATGATGGTGTTGCTGGAGTTTGTAGTGGTCGGGATAATGAAGGAATACGGTGATGTTGTTGATGGTGGTGGTGGTGTCTTTGATGGTGAGTTTGTTGTTTTGTTGGTGGAGATGATATGTTGTTGGTTTTTACGATGGTGGTGTTGATGATGTTGTTGTTGGTGTTTGTGATGGTGGAGATGGAGATGCTAATGGTGGTGGAGATAATATTGATCCTGGTGGTGTTGGTTGTCTGCCGATGAAGACGGAGGAGGAAGAAAATTCTTGTGGTATAAGAAGAAAGCGAGGAAAGAGATGAGATCTGGGAGATGTTTCCCGTGTTTATAGAATTAGTGGGGTACAAGTGTCTGAACTGAAACCACGTGGCTACTGTCTATTTCACCCAGACTGATAGTCTACCCGTCCATTTGACCCAGAAAAAGAGCCATTTTGGCTATATAGCCCATTTTCTGTTCATTTATCTGGGGTCTGGGGTCTGTATTAGAGAGATATTGACCCTTACACCAATCGTAATTATCTTCCATTACAACTGTTTAAAATTGTAATTTGATTATTATATATTCAACTATTTGTTTGTGTTTTTGTTGCATCAAATTATGGATTTTATTTGTAATTTTTTGTTTTAAGAGCTTAATCCATGATACTTAGAAGCTTAGGCATTGGTAGTGACTACTTACTAGATGACCACTGTTACAGTGGACGGCCGACCGAAAAATTTGACGCAAAACTAAATTTTAAAGCTTCAGAACTAGCTAAAAGAGGTGCAGGTTTGGCAAGAGGAGGAAGTTGTGCATATTGACAGACCAACCTTTCAACAATGGCCTGCAATTTTAGCAGGATCACAGGTCAGGCGACGATGTTAGCACCCACATCGTGCATGCCCAACAATCATAATAAACATGGTCTCAAACTAGGAATACAAGGAAAATGTCCCACCTATCAGGGGTACCAGTAGAAGTAAACTCGGGTTGCTGTAAACCTTACAATATACACGTTAATCATGTCAGTCCCATGTAGGATTGATGTTCAAAACGGGATACATAATGCGAACAAAAGAGCTGCAAGAAAACTGAAGAAGAAGTTTGAAACAGTGGTCTACTTGTTGCAGATTCACTTGTGTAGGACACTCTTCTTTGATTGCTTTTGCTTCTTATAAGATTGGTGCTGCAATGGAATAGAATCTATAGTGTGAGTACGCTAAATATTATACTGTAATAAATAAAACGAAAAGAAATCCTTTAGAGTCGAATCCGTATTACCTTTTGTTATTCCAAGGCCTCCATATATGTCCTCTCCTTCTAGCTGCTCTTCGGCAATTTTATAGGACGATTTCCAACATACTTCCCTGCAAAATTGTGTCAGATTCAAGGATAAAAGCTGGGTGAACAATAAGTCTTTAACTTAATAACGGGATTTGTTCTACTGTCATTTTATTGGCATGACAGTTGTTTGTGTTTTAATCCATACCAAAGATGGGTTATTAACTAGTACGACCGTTGCCACGGTGGGAGGGCCGACTCCAAAAGAATCGTAACATGGGGTTGAGTCACATTACTTTCACCCCGTTTATGAAAAAGTGATACTTTCGCCCCGTTACCGAAAAAGTGATACTTTCACCCCGTTTCGGAAAAAGTGATACTTTCGCCCGGTTACCGAAAAAGTTTCACTTTTTCTGAAACCGGGCGAAAGTATCACTTTTTCCGAAACGGGGTGAAAGTATCACTTTTCCCGAAACGGAGCGAAAGTTTCACTTTTCCGAAACGGGTTGTGAAAGTATCACTTTTACAGAAACGAAAAATTAGTCGATCAATAAACCAAAATATGGTTGCATGATGTGTTATGCATCCTTTGTGGTGGTTTGCATAATGGCTATGCATTCAATTTTCGAGAATTGTGCCTAAAATTAAAGTATCATTTTTCTTGAAACGGAGGGAGTACATCGTTTTATTAGTTGGAACGGAAAATTAGTTGATGCATAAACCAAAATTTTGCTACATAAAGTATTATGTATCTTTTGTGGTGGTTTGCATAATGAATATACATTTAATTTTTTAAAATTGTGCCTAAAATGATAAATATCTCCGAATTTTTCGTAAAAACTCTAAATTTGATATTGTTGTTTGTGCTCGTTGGATAGATTTTTTTATTAGCTTTCCAACAAGATAAAATTCGTAAAATTCCAAGGCACGGATTTTTAGATATGTTATATTAAAGTTTGCTTTCCAATTATACCCCTAAAAAAATAGGATATATAAGGAGTTATAGTAATTGGACTAAAAGAGAGGGATATTTTTGGTTTTTCAGCATGGACCATTCTCAATCTTTTTGTGGTAATTGATCACTTAGATTTACAAAAAAGTGGCCATATAAAGGTCCTCCCTCGCTTAGCTCGGTCGGCCCAACTAGAGAATTGTGGTGCAATATAACCACTGTTGCATAAATCTTAGTCTGAAATAATTAGTACTCATACAGATTTGAATGCAGCATTCATAAACCATCTGATAACTGCTTCCTAATTACAACTAAAAAGGTAGTTCCTAACTGATGACACCCCGAGTCAAATACTAACCATCAGATAACTGCTTCCTAATTACATACTAAATGGATATTCATATTTGACGACACCCTGAGTCAAATACTACTAAAACACTATTCCGAAAGATAATCACGACAAATCAAAACCTAAAATTGAATAAAAATGCCAGCATGTGTTTACTTGCCATTCATTTCTTTTACGGAAAACGAGTCATATGACCAAAACCCATAAAGTATGGGAGTAATGGACTTGTAAAATATAGGCACGGGTGAAAAGACATAGAAAATATTAGCCATATATACCCTTTACTTTAAATTTTATTTTTTTCTTATCCTTTTCTCTCTCTATTTATTTTCTCTCTCCTATTAAATTAATTGCGAGAAATGTTTTAACTTCCAAAATATAAGTCGGATTTTAATAAAATTTATATTTTTGGAAAGGGCTTGAAAATCTCTATAAAACAAGATCCATTGTTGATATGAAATTGAAGAAAAAAAAACTATTTTTTAAACTAGGCCCAGGATACATTATGCACCCAGGTGCATCTGACCAAAATTTATTTTATATAAAAATATACATTATGCACCCAGGTGCAACTTGGCCAAAATTAAGTTCATATAAAATTACGCGTGATGCACCCAGGTGCAACTTGGCCAAAATTTATTTTAAATAAGAATATGCATTATGCACCCAGGTGCAACCTGACCAAAACATTTTTCCTATAAGAATCAAAAAAAATAAGAAAAATACATTATGCTCTCAGGTGCATCTTGTGTACTTAAGTGGATAAATTTTGGTTTATTCTAGTAATCACCTGCAATATATGATACACAACCAAAATCACTAGTTCATGAGCTCGAACATTGAATTCACCACCATTAACATCAGATTCACCGTCAAAACATCAACCAAAAAACAAGTATTAAAGAAGAAAAATAAGAGGAACAATTTTTTTAAAAAAAAATATATATTATGCACTCGGGTGCAACATGGCTAAAATACAATTTTCTGTCGGAAATATGCATGATGCACTCAGGTGCATCTTGTGTATTTCGTCGATAAATCAAGATCACCTCCAGTAACGTATGACAATAACGCTAACAAGTCTAAAGACAAACCAAGTGTTTTCATGTCAAAATGGCATCTTAGTTTCGTACATTGGCTCTATCAATCCGCATATATATATATATATATATAATTGTTCCAACACCAAGTAATTAATAGATTAATATGGTGGTGACTTCAAATACCTTGCAAGTGTTGTCGAATGAAGAACAACAAGAGAAGCAAATAAAAAATGCAAAACCTGATCAATCCAGCACTACCCTCCTCCACCACCACCACCACCACCACTAAGCAGCAAAACCGTTAAATGAGTTTTTTTTTTTTTTTTTTTTTGTTGAATTGAATTGAAACCAAAATTGATATGAAACAAAATCATAATTGGAAAATTGTTCTTGAAATCAATTCATACCAATTTGATTTTCAATCCATAGCAATTTGGTTTTCGTTTTCAATCCACACAACAAATACAACATCAAAGAAACGTCATCCGAGCTAGACCTAGAAAAAAATCACTTTACCCAATTAGCATCATAACAAGAAAAATTAAAAATTGTTAGCTTCGCCCAATTAGCTTTTCCTCTCTGCTTTTCAACCTAAAAATCTTTATTGAATCTCATTAGATTACCTGTTTGAGAGCATTAAGGACGAAAAGAAGTGTTTTGACTGAGACCTTCATCTCTACAATTTCCGATTGGATCAAACAAAATAAATTCGAGATACCAATTGGACCAACTGAATCAAGCTTACTGATTTCATAGGAAATCGAACATCCATTAAATCCAAATATTAGAGCTCGTCTTAAGTCTCCATCTCAAAATCAAAACAGATATCCCTTTCTCTATGTTTCTGTTAGCAGCGACTGTTTAAGGGTATACTGGTCTGTAACAATTACACGTTTTTAATATTTTGGGCAGTATATCCAAATTCGGATATTAGAACAGTATATTTTGGATCCTTGGTTATTTCTCCCATGGTCATATTTTACTCGTCTTATAGACCCAAGAATTTAAATCCAAGGTCTTTTTAACCAAAAAACTGCTAACCGATAGCTATCATCCGTGTATCTACTCATGAATGGATAGATAACCTAATGTTATGTCTTTCAGAAAGAATTTTTAGCACACTTCATTTTTGATGTAAAACTATATTCTTTTGTTGGTCATATTATGTCTATGTTTAACTGGTTGAAAGTGATTTGCAGATGATTGTCGCTTATTCTGTGGGGATCTCGGGAATGAAGTGAATGATTAGGTGCTCTCGAAAGTCTTTACAAGATTTCGTACCTTTAACACGGCAAGAATAAGTTTCAATACTATGTCCTTGACTCTCATATTCTGTTGTTCTTTGTTTCTTTCTCGACTGCACAATTTTTTCAGTTGTGTGGTTAAGGGCAGGCTCATCAACTCTTATATTAGTTGAATTTAGAGAAGGCTCTCTGCCCTAAGTCACCCAATTATTGGGCCGACCGAGCGAAGCGAGGGAGGTCCTTTATATTGCCATTTTTTTGTAAAATCTAAGTGATCAATTACCACAAAAAGATTGGAAATGGTTAGGGCCGAAAAACCAAAAATGTCCATCCCTTTTAGTCCAATTACTACAACTCCTTGTGTATCCTATCTTTTCGGGGGTATAATTGGAAAACAAACTTTAATATAACATATCTAAAAATCCGTGCCTTGGAATTTTACAAATTTTATCTCGTTGGAAAGGTTATAAAAAACTCTACGCAACGAGTATAAACAACAATATTAAATTTAAAGTTTTTGCGAAAATTTCGGAGGTATTTATCATTTTAAGCATAATTTTAGAAAATTAAATGTATATTCATTATGCAAACCACCACAAAGGATACATAATACTTTATGTAGCAAATTTTTTGTTTATGCATCAACTAATTTTCCGTTGCAATTAATAAAACGATGTACTCCCTCCGGAGCGAAAGTATCACTTTTCCCGAAACGGGGCGAAAGTATCACTTTTCCTGAAACGGGGCAAAAGTATCACTTTTTCCGAAACGAAAAAGTATCACTTTTTCTCAAACGGGACGAAAGTATCACTTTTTCTGAAACGGGGTGAAAGTATCACTTTTTCTCAAACGGGACGAAAGTAATCGTAGACAAACCCCATCTTCAGATTCTTCTTCGGTCGGCCTTTCCACCGTGGCAACGGTCGTACTAGTATTCTCTAGCTTCCCATGAGACATAAAAGGTGTATGTAGGACAAAATGAGAAATCTAACAATGTTTTAAGTAATTTATTGGTTGATTTTGCAGAGTATTATATGGGATGTGCTCTTACATACAAAATAAAGAATTTAGGCAAGTAACATGAGATAGATTTTGAACAATTGGGTTTTTGAAATTTGTTCGGTGATTTTCACCAATATGTTTTGTCTCCTAAATGTCACAAACATCTGTACAGATGAACTTTTTATCTTCACACCATTGTTCGCGTAATTTTTCCCATGGTTATGTCTATCACTTTTACGTTGAACTTTTCAAGGTTAATGACTCGCGACATCATTTCTGATGTCCTTTGTAGCAGTCTTCTTAGAGGGATTAATCTATATTCTCTTTCTCTGCCCGTCCACTTGTGTAGTCTTCACCAGCCACACTTAACTTTTATATTTTACTTCTTGTTCATTTTCAAGTTTGGCATTAATTTTCAATTTGTCTTCTGTACTTCTTGTTCTAGTCAATTATTACTTGATGGCTTACCAATACTGGTTAACAATGCAAGAGGACCGGAAAGACTCGAGGTTTTGGATTTGTTAGTTTTGGCAATCCTTTAGACCTTGCGGCTGCTGCCTTAAAAGAAACAGTTTTTTGGTTAAAAAGACCTTGGATTTAAATTCTTGGGTCTATAAGACGAGTAAAATATGACCATGGGAGAAATAACCAAGGATCCAAAATATACTGTTCTAATATCCGAATTTGGATATACTGCCCAAAATATTAAAAACGTGTAATTGTTACAGACCAGTATACCCTTAAACAGTCATTTCCTACTAATGAAACATAGAGAAAGGGATATCTGTTTTGATTTTGAGATGGAGACTTAAGACGAGCTCTAATATTTGGATTTAATGGATGTTCGATTTCCTATGAAATCAGTAAGCTTGATTCAGTTGGTCCAATTGGTATCTCGAATTTATTTTGTTTGATCCAATCGGAAATTGTAGAGATGAAGGTCTCAGTCAAAACACTTCTTTTCGTCCTTAATGCTCTCAAACAGGTAATCTAATGAGATTCAATAAAGATTTTTAGGTTGAAAAGCAGAGAGGAAAAACTAATTGGGCGAAGCTAACAATTTTTAATTTTTCTTGTTATGATGCTAATTGGGTAAAGTGATTTTTTTTTCTAGGTCTAGCTGGGATGACGTTTCTTTGATGTTGTATTTGTTGTGTGGATTGAAAACGAAAACCAAATTGCTATGGATTGAAAATCAAATTGGTATGAATTGATTTCAAGAACAATTTTCCAATTATGATTTTGTTTCATATCAATTTTGGTTTCAATTCAATTCAACAAAAAAAAAAAACAAAAAACTCATTTAACGGTTTTGCTGCTTAGTGGTGGTGGTGGTGGTGGAGGAGGGTAGTGCTGGATTGATCAGGTTTTGCATTTTTTATTTGCTTCTCTTGTTGTTCTTCATTCGACAACACTTGCAAGGTATTTGAAGTCACCACCATATTAATCTATTAATTACTTGGTGTTGGAACAATTATATATATATATATATGCGGATTGATAGAGCCAATGTACGAAACTAAGATGCCATTTTGACATGAAAACACTTGGTTTGTCTTTAGACTTGTTAGCGTTATTGTCATACGTTACTGGAGGTGATCTTGATTTATCGACGAAATACACAAGATGCACCTGAGTGCATCATGCATATTTCCGACAGAAAATTGTATTTTAGCCATGTTGCACCCGAGTGCATAATATATATATATTTTTTAAAAAATTGTTCCTCTTATTTTTCTTCTTTAATACTTGTTTTTTGGTTGATGTTTTGACGGTGAATCTGATGTTAATGGTGGTGAATTCAATGTTCGAGCTCATGAACTAGTGATTTTGGTTGTGTATCATATATTGCAGGTGATTACTAGAATAAACCAAAATTTATCCACGAAGTACACAAGATGCACCTGAGAGCATAATGTATTTTTCTTATTTTTTTTGATTCTTATAGGAAAAATGTTTTGGTCAGGTTGCACCTGGGTGCATAATGCATATTCTTATTTAAAATAAATTTTGGCCAAGTTGCACCTGGGTGCATCACGCGTAATTTTATATGAACTTAATTTTGGCCAAGTTGCACCTGGGTGCATAATGTATATTTTTATATAAAATAAATTTTGGTCAGATGCACCTGGGTGCATAATGTATCCTGGGCCTAGTTTAAAATAAAGTTTTTTTTTCTTCGAATTTCATATCAACAATGGATCTTGTTTTATAGAGATTTTCAAGCCCTTTCCAAAAATATAAGTTTTATTAAAATCCGACTTATATTTTGGAAGTTAAAACATTTCTCGCAATTAATTTAATAGGAGAGAGAAAATAAATAGAGAGAGAAAAAGGATAAGAAAAAAATAAAATTTAAAGTAAAGGGTATATATGGCTAATATTTTCTATGTCTTTTTCACCCGTGCCTATATTTTACAAGTCCATTACTCCCATACTTTATGGGTTTTGGTCATATGACCCGTTTTCCGATCAATTAGTACACCTGGTTAGTCTGGAATCTTTCTGGTTAGTCTGGAATCTCCTCACAAAGTTTATGTTTGTTCTAGCTGATTTAGTTTAACTTGTAAGGAGTGCTCAAAAATCTGAGTGCTCCAGTTTTGCTTCTATTTGCTTTTGCAAAACAAAAATAAAACTTTGCTTTACCAAAGAAAACTTTGCAATAAATCAAAAATAAAAATAAGCAAAACAAACAAACCAGTACAGACTCTCTATCTTATCTAAGTAGCTCATGTTCATAATGCAAAACCAAAAGTTAATAGAGAAACCACGATTCACGACTTTGGTGGTTCATAAGCTGTTTTCTAACTTTCAGTATCCCAAGAATTCATGCCCTAAGGAAGGTAACATGCATACAACACTCATATACCCAATCCAAGTACTCTCCTGAAAACACCTAATCCAAATTTCAAAAGTGCCCATCACATTTTCACAAAACCAGGAGCAATAGAGACTGTTCTTTCCCCATAAAGGATACCAAAATGACCTTATGAACTACAAATAACCGAAAGGATGAAATACCAAGTGCTCTTCTTAACACACCTAATCCAAATTTCATCCAAAACACTCATCTCATTTTCGCAATACCAAAAACCATGGCTAATATCCCTTTCCCCTTAAACAACACTAAATAACCTAAACATACAAAAAAAAAAAAAAATCCTAAGGGAAATTGAATCACCTGAAGCGAAGTTTCCAAACGCTCTAATGGAGCAACAACACTACCAGACCTGCATCTGACATAAATCCACAAAAACAAACACAAAAATTTCAATTCCAATTCAAAACAAACCCTCCTAAAATAAATCATGTAAAATGAATCATAGACCCTAAAATCAAGATCAAAATAATCCCAAAAAAGAAAAACTAAAATCAAAAGGACTTACAGTCCAGTAGCAGCTCCAATGAAAGGACCCTCTTCATCTGAATCTCCACCTCCTGTATCAATTTCTTCCTTCACTGATTCAAACTCATCCATAATTTCTCAATCGGCACAACCACCATTTCTTCGATTTCAGGAACCCTAACTTCACCATTAATCTTCATTTCTTGGTACCGAATTCAAACCCTTCTCAGATTCATGGAGAACTCGAATTGGAAACAACCCAAGTTTCTTTGTTCTTCTCGGCTCAATCTTGATTCAGAAACCATCAGATTCAACACCATCTCTTCTAAGATCCCACCGGAAACGATCTTAGATCCCCTTCTGAAACTGAATCTTCTTCACAACTCGAATCAAAACCCATTGCTGTGTAAGCTCGAAACTACTCTTCGTTGTTGCATCGATGGTTGCGGGGGTGGAGAGTAGGAATCGAGAGGAGGAAGAAGAAGAAGGAAGGAAAAAAAAGAACAAAATTAAAATTTGGAGGTGGTCAGATTCGACCCTCTAACCTTTCCCTGGAGTTTTACTACTAGTAAGGGTGTACAGAATGCCCAGAAGCCTGCGGCCTGCCATGTACCGTCCGGGTCTGAAGGAGCCCATGGGCGCCCGACAGCCTGTCATGGGCTAGCCCGCCTGCCCGATAATTATAAGTGGGCGGACCGGGTTTTGTTCAAATATTGGAGTTCAGACTGTTAGCCTGCCCCGTGCTTTGTTTAGTTACCCTACTGCCCGATCGCCAATAGCCTCGAATAAAGTTTTCTACTAGTGTGATGGATTTCTCAAGAACTTAATTTTCATATGTGGACAATTTATTGGGGTTAGAGAAAATTCTGAATTACATTTAACAGTAATGAATATGAATTGCTTGAACTATCATTTGAACGAGTTGCAGATATATCATCATTCATCAAGCCAAAAAAAACAAACATATATACTTTAAAATTTTGAATTATCTCTTGGGCCCGAGGCTGTCCGCCCGACTCGGCCGGCTCGTATTGTTTCACGGGTATGAACGGGCCATGGGCATTAAATTTTTGTTATTGCCCGGCCCGGCATGGCCTGTTAAACTTAATGGGTAGTAAGGATTACAAGCCCGTCCGGCCCGGCCTGTGCTATAATTGGGCTTGGTCTGGCCTGCCCGGCCCGATGTACACCCCTCACTACTAGTAAAAGGGAAAATAATCATTTGGTCCTATTGCATGTGGTCCCAAGTTAATTTGGTCCACCAATAAAAGGGGATTTTTATTTCCTGGCTTGATTGGGGTATACCCAAACTAATTGGGGTATACCCAATAAGACAAAATAAGATCATTTTGAAGTAAAACCAAGCCACCCCTTAACCTTGTATTTTCTAAATGGCTAAAATGTCCTTGTTTAATTAACACTAAAAATTCTGATTAGGTTAATTAATTGAGTTTAGATTAAAATTTTGAAATTATGAATTCAGTAGATTAAATCTTTTATCTCCCTTATGAGTTCGATTTCGATCAAAAAATTTTGTTTTGAAAATATGAAAGGTCGGCAGGGTCCAGGTTTGAAATAAGGTGCCGGCTATAATATAGCCGGCATGGTATTTGTTTGAATAAAATGCCGACCAATTTTAGCCGGCATGGTCCTTGGATGAATAAAACGCCGACCGTTTTTGTGGCCTAAGGGTCTTTGAATGAAGATTATGCCGAATTTCTTACGGTCGGCACGTGAATATCTCCTATAACGCCGGCTATGATATAGTCGGCATGCATATAATTTATGACAGCGCCGGCGTATGTGTAGCTGGCATGTTAAGGATTTATAACCCTGCCGACATTTACATATACCAAACGAGAAAATGTAATATCTAAGATCTAATTCACTTTATTCATGCAATTTTGGTTAGTACATTGATTGAAACAGAGGGTTTACATAGAGGTCTACCCAAAAAACCTATACAAAAAGTTCTAAAGCCATCAATCTTCCTCATCCGAAGACGATACGGCATCCAAGTACTCCGGGTTATCCTCAGGGATTCTTTGTGCCAAGAAGTGATAGCTTGCATCGAACGCGAATGCTTCCCCCTTTTCCTCCAAGTAGCGCGCTTTCACGACTTCGTGCTACAAAAACACAAAAACAAACTTACATTTGTTAGTGGTGTTTCATTGGAAGATAAAACAACATGGGTTGCGTAAAAATAACCACAAAATTACTTACAAATTGTGCAATGGACAAGGTGAAGGGGCGAGTGTTAAAAATCCGAGGTTGGAGAGCCAAAAAAGCAAGTATCGCATTTTCGATGACTAGGTGCCTTTCATGGACTTGTTGAATACTTCTTCCATTTGGATTACCAAACTCGCCGCTAAATTTGTTGTGTACCCTAACCCAAAAGGTTGTGGAATCCTCCCTTTCGGAGGATTGACGTCTAAGTCGATTTTCCGCATACCATGCTTTGGTGATTGCCAAATCTTCATTTGAATCAAATGAAGTCATTGTTGTTTAGCTATTGGGTGAGTTTGATGGATTGTATGATGATATGAGCTTTGGATAGTATATGGAACTATTTGTATGTTGTTTTGTAGAGAGAAGTAGTGTATTTATAGGATTGTACCCAAATTTGGCCGTTATAGTGCCCAAGTACAAGTCAATCAATGAAATTAATGAGCATTGCAATATAGAAAAGCATCTGTGGTCGCAGTAAAATTAATGTTCCTTCTTTATAAGGTCTGGATATAGAAAAGCATCTGTGGTCGCAGTAAAATTAATGAGCATTGCAATATAGAAAAGCATCTGTGGTCGCAGTAAAATTAATGTTCCTTCTTTATAAGGTCTGGATATTAATTAATGGGATGAACCGAGGAAAAAATGTATCTTGTTTTTGTTTGTGATAATGAGCATTGCAATATATAATACTGTCTCATGTTCTCACCATATTTAACTCACAGGAGGTCGATATTGTATAGGTTGAAACCATTTGGTGTGATATTGAAAGACGTCCAAGGACCAAGGTGTAGATGATGCTAAGGCAATCAACCGGATTCATGAAATTGATGAAGGAAACTCATGCCAGATCCCGGTTAGACTCATCTGTAAATTAATGCATGAAGTTGACCGAAAGGCTGTTCCGGAAGTTACCAGTTTAGATGTGTTGTTAGACGGTGAAAATGTAAGCAACATATACTGTGTACACTTTTACCCTTTCATTTGTTCTCTTTTTTCATAGCTAACTAGATTAATGCCCGTGCTACGCACCGGGCATTCTTTTCTTTTAACTTAACGTGCGCAGACGAACGATTTGGTGTGCACGGGGCTTCGTACCGCCTCATGACGATGATTTGGTAGGCGGGGCAAATACATTGAATATGTGTGGATTTTATTTATTTTTCCTTTTTGTTTTCACATAATATATGTGAAATATATGGATTTTTTTATTCTTACTATGTAGATTAATTTGGAAAAAAAAGTCATAATATATTAACCAGGCTTGATTGGGGTATACTCAAACTAATTGGGGTATACCCAATAAGACAAAATCTGGTCATTATGAAGTAAAACCAAGCCACCCCTTAACCTTGTATTTTCTAAATGGCTAATATGCCCTTGGTTAATTAACACTAAAATTCTGATTAGGTTAATTAATTGAGTTAATTAATTGAGTTTAGATTAAAATTTTGAAATTATTATCTTACTTGGGTTGTGAAAATAACTTATACACTACACTTGGTGGTTAGAGTTGTATGTGAATTCCAACTATGATTATAGTTATATATGAATTCGTTGACAACTTTGGGAAGAGTTGTATGTGAATTACGTTGACAACTATGCTTAAGAGTTGTATGTACTTTTCGATGACAACTTTGGTTATTGTTGTATGAATTCCTTTGAACTTTTAGAGTTGTATGTGAATTCCTTGACAACTAGGATTATGAGTTGTGGTACATATTCGATTTGAAAAAAAAATTAAATTTTGAGAATTTAAATACAAAATTAAATGAAAAAGAAGATTAGATTTCCAATTATAATCACTACTACATAAGCAATTTTACAAAACTTCAACACCAAAAAAAAAAAAAAAAAACTTATAACATTTCGTTAAAACCTATCCGAATGGTCCTCGAATTCATGAAAATTGCATTTTTGAACAAACTATGGATACTTTAAAAATTATAATAGGATACAATAAGGTTTATATCTTTGTTGAAAACACTCATCAAAACAGGACAGCAGTCACATTTTTGAAAAATTGCAGTTTAGGTAGTTTACGATCAAAATTCATACAAAAAATTCATTAAGTAATGGAATTCAGCAAATTCAGTCTGTTGAAAGCTAAGAAAGTATTCTTTAACATAAAAATGATAATAAG
The DNA here is from genome assembly GCA_023531295.1 of Papaver armeniacum. Lineage (NCBI taxonomy): Eukaryota > Viridiplantae > Streptophyta > Magnoliopsida > Ranunculales > Papaveraceae > Papaver > Papaver armeniacum. Next base: position 40,768 of record JAJJWW010019177.1, on the reverse strand, counting down.
AAATATTGAGATACATATCTGAGTGTAAAAGCCTCGAAAAAACGGCACAAAACCATGTTCAAAAACGCTGACACTGTTCGTAAAAATTGATTAAGTAAGTCTCTCATAGAAAATTCATGTAAAATTCATTTAGTGGTGGACTTAAAGAAACTTCTTTAACATAAAATTTGGTAACAAAAGAACTCAAGTACATATTTGTTTCTTTTTGACAATAGTTGTCAACAAATATGAAAGACTTGTTAAATTTTTCAATAATCCGTCATAAATACCACAGGTAGAGATTGAAAATTGATGCTACCATAATACAAGATGATAAATTGATTAACCTTTTGATCCGTCTTATGAGTTCGATTTCGATCCAAAAATTTTGGTTTTGAAAATGCATAAAGCCATCCATTTACTCTAAGTAAGATTCCTTTGGAATATTCCGTAGAACATTAAACCAACCCTATTCGGCATATTGTATGCAAACCACGGCTCCGAGATCGAAACACGGGCCGACAACTACTTTAAGTTGGAAATTTCAATCAATTTACAAGCTTTTGTAAGGTCGTGGTTTGAATAAACTTCCGACCAAACATCCGCCGAAATGGTCAACTTTGAATAAGGTTTGAGAAAAAACCATCGCTCTTCCGCCGTTTGCAAAGACGATGTTAACTTATTCTCATAAACCTGAATAAGTCAACTTCGAAAGAAACTTGCGGGATCAAAACTTGGCCATGAGCGGACTCCGATGAATCCACCCATTTACGAATGGTCCTCGGATGAAGAACACGCCTCTTACTATCTTGGGCAAGAATCTTGCGGTCGGCATGTAAATATTTCCTACCCTTCCTTAACATGTTTTTTCCTATATTAATCTCAGTTCATGCAAAAAAATACAACATTGTGAATCCGATGGTTGACATAATATGGAAGATGTAATTTACTTTATTCATTCAATTTTGGTTACTACATTGATTGAAACATAAAACCTAATCCTTGTCGACGAAAACGAATGCACTTAGCATGTGCATCAAGCCTTTGAACCCCTAGGCGACCCTATTGGACGAGTTATAGTCTCGCGAGGGTTTACATAGAGGTCTACCCACAAAACCTATACAAAAACTTCTAAAGCCATCAATCTTCCTCCTCCGAAGACGATACACCCTCCATCATCTCAGGGGCATACTCCGGGATTTTGGATTCCATGAATTGATAGCTTGCATCGAATGCGAATGCTTCCCCCTTTCCTCCAAGTAGCGCTTTGGCGACTTCATGCTAGAAAACATAACACAAACTTACTTTGTTAGTGCGGTTTAAGTTGGAAGATCAAACAACATGGATCACGTAAAATAAACCACAAAAATACTTACAAATTGTTCAATTGACAAGTTAAAGTGGGGAGCGTTGAAAATTGGTTTTTGGATAGCTAAATAAGCAAGTATCGCATTTTCAATGACTATGTGCCTATCGTGCACTTGTTGAACACTTCTTGAGTTAGGATTCCCACACTCTTGACTAAAAGTGTTGTGAACCCTAGCCCAAAAGGTTGTGGAATCCACCCTTACGGAGGACTGCCTTCGAACTCTAGTCTCCGCATACCAAGCTTTGGTGATTTCCAAATCTTCATTAGAATCAAATGAAGCCATTTCTTGTGTGTAGAGAGCTATTGGGTGAGTTAGATGGAGTGTGTGATGGTATGAGCTTTGGAGAGTATATGCAAATAGTTGTGTGTTGTTTTGTGGAGATAAGTAGTGCATTTATAGGATGGTGCCCAAATTTGGCAGTTATAGTGTCCAGTACAAGTGAATCAATGCAATTGTACTTGCAAAAATTTGAATTTTGAATTCGCCGGCGGGGTCGTAAATTTGCTAAAATGCCGGGGTCGTAAAACGGCCGGAAATGTATGGGTTCAATAGCATGTCGGCCAAAATACCGCCGGCATTTTCTTGTTTTGTTTCCCTCCCGACCTTACATGATTTTAGGCATCAGAAGATTGGTTTTTTTCTTCAAGATATGGCCGGCAGGGTCTCTATTTTCGTACCCTTCCGGCTACAAAAACGCCGGCTTAGTAGGAATCGTATTACCTTGCCGGCCCTGGTAACTAAACAACTTTTGTTGACAGGGCCGGCAGTCTGACATTTCACAACCTTGCCGGCCCTGGTAACTACACAATTTTTGGTTGACAGGGCCGGCAGTAGAGCTGGCAGACGGGCGGGCCGGGGATGGCTTGTTACGGGTTATACGGGTACGGGTTAACACGGTCCAAAGCTTGCGGGTTGATATTCTTCACGGGTCGTCATTTCTACAACCCGCACCCGTAACGGGTAAACCTTGCAGGCTCACGGGTTAGCCCGACTTGTTTAACTAAAATAAAAATTAAAGCTTAATTAAGTTAATTTGTGGCCATGTTTAAGCTTGACCATCTTCAATGTCTATTCAACACAAAAATCAAACACAAATCATTCATTTTCAACACAAAAACCAAATACAAATGACAAATATATTACAACTCTAACAGATTTCCTCATAAGCACCATTCAATCAAACCACCACAACTAATTTTACAGCTTCATTACCATCATCTCAAGCTGTCTAACCAAATCAGAGAAACATCAAAACCCCTTGCCATAGCTCAACCATAGACAAATAGAATTTATCTTCACTTCCGCCACTACCAACCTGAACTCAAGACAAACCTTTTCAATCAAAACTACCAGAACCATTCTTTATCAACACCATTACAACTGAAACTGAAAATGCTGAAAAAAGTAAAATGATCAGTAAATTGGCTAGCGATGGCAATGGATCATACTGAAATCAACACTCAAGTAAAATGGTCACCTCGACTACCAATGGTTGGAACAACCACAAATCAACACTCGAGTACCTGAAAACAAACAACATCAGGGGAAAACATGATTTTCGAAACAAAAAATAATATTGAACTCAAACATGATTTTCGAAATCATTAAAACAACAACAACAATAGCAGCTGTAATTCTCAGAAACCCTAATCTCTTTATGAATCGATCAAACCCTGAATTCTTGATTCAAAACAGTTCAAACCCGTTAAATCATATAAAACCCATCTCCAATTTTATCCCAGAACTTCATTTTCTCTGATTTATCCACCTTCTTCAGTTCATTTCGATTTCATCTTACTCAACCAAATTCGCCTTTTCTTCATTGCTTTATTTCACTTAACAATGTAATTAAATTTAAGCCTAACTCTCTATATGGAGAAGAATAAGAAGAAGATGAGAAGAAGAATAGGAAGGAGAAAGAGGTGGTTCTGATGGCTGACACGGCCGCTGATTTCACTTCACAAGGTAATTAAACTAAAACCCTAACTCTCTGTATGGAGAAGAAGAAGAGGATTAGAAGAAAAAGAATAAGGAAAAAGAGGTGGTGATTGTGGTGGCTCTGATGGCTGCCGTTGTGAGTGAAGAAGAAGGCCGAAAATTTTAGATTTTAGGGTTAAGAAACATATATGATTCACACGGGCATACGGGTATAACCCGCGGGTTTACGGGTCGAGACGGGTTAACCCGTTCTCCAACAAGCCCACATTTATCCAACCCGCGCCCGGCTTGTTTAGTACCCAGCCGGGACGGGCGCGGGTTTTCACGGGACGGGCGGGTCAACCCGCGGGTTTTTGGCTGGTTTGCTAGCTCTAGCCGGCAGTCTGACATTTCACAACCTTGCCGGCCCTGGGACAGCCGACAGGGTAGTTTAAAAAAAGCATGTCGGCATGGTAATACGACACTTTATATAGCTAAACAAACCATTCATTCAACAACTAGAAATCCAACATTTTTTGTCCAAAATACGAAACATGTCCCATAAACCGTAAAAAAACATTTGTCCACACCATTAACTTAAACATTTGTCCACCACAACATAAAGAAATGAACTAGGAAAGCATTCATTGGCCACGACCACGACCACGACGACCACGGCCCCGTTTTGGAACACTACCTTCACCACCACGACCACTGCTGCTACCTTCACCACCAGGACCACTGATGCTACCTTCACCACCACGAGCACTACGAGTCCTCTTTTTATCAGCCTTTATCTTGGCTTGTGCATCCTTAGTAGCTTTTTCTTCCGCCTTTACTTCGGCCTGAAGTTGCTTGAACAATAGGTGGGCATCCTCATTGTCAACATTGCAAGCATAGTCAATGTGCTTGCTTTGCAGGTTCTCCTCTGTATTTCGCGCAACACAACACCCTCACAAAGGTCTTCAACTGATCCTTCTATATTCAATTAAACAACAAACAATTAATAGAATGATTCGGTAATGCAATCAATCTTAAAATAGTAAGAGCAACTCTAAAATACTTACAAATATCTTAAGCAATGTTGTTGGGTCTTTCGATTCGATCTTCTTCTTACGAGCCAGTTCTTCGATAGTCATTGGCCTAATCACGGTAGGGACGAGCCCAACCCAAGTACCACGCCATGTATTTCTCGCAGCTTCATGACCGGTGGTCACCTCGTCCAAAAGACTCACATCGATTTGACCGCGACGCCTATCACCCCAATGTTCTTGAGTTGGTCTTTGGAAGGTAAGAGACGTTCATACCTTTTTGGGAGGTGGTGCAATCACTCATATCCACAAGTAAAGGCCGGATTATTTGCATCGAAATGAGGTTCTTCTTGTACGTAACCCAATTGTCGCATTACCCTATGTGGATCGTACATTGAAAATCCTTCAAACACAACATCATCAAGGGTCCATAGTATAATGCAACAACTTCATTTCTCCTTGGGATTAAACCTTGATTTCTATCCTCTCGATACGGATCAAATATCACCTCTTCCGCAATCAAATTGTCGATGGCGGCTCGGAGTTTCATAAGATTTTGCGACATTTCCTTATCCCGAGTACCCTTAAAACTGTACCTTTGCGCTCTTGGCAAATGAACCGAACACTTGTTATCCACTTTGACGTAAGAGTTGTCTTTGAACAAATAAGGGAAGCGTTCATATATCCAAACCTATGCAAAAAGAAAAAAAGTTTAGTAAGAACCTTATCTTACGAGAATTTTGCGAATATAAATGTTTTAGACAATAAACTTACTGGAAGAGACATGTGTTTCCGTTAACTTGCTTAGTGAGTGCCCTAGAAGATTTTGTCAACTCATTGTTCAAGAAGGCGACCACCGCAGTGCCCCAAGAATACCCACGCATCTCATGTAAGGGATCCAATAGTTGCAAGTAACTGGCCTCGACTTGGTTTCCTGAATCGTCTGGGAAGATACATCTCGCCTGGGTGTATAGCAAATAAGCGGGCCGCGGTAGCATTGATTCGCACCGGTGCACCATTCCTTCCCTATCAAGGATTTCCCGAGTCTTCCATAATCCGTCCCTCAACTTCTTCACATTAAACTTCTTGGTTAGTCGACCATCCTTCTTGTCAAGAACATCATCCGTCCGAACCTCGACTCCAACCGAACAATTTCTTGCTCAATTCGTAAATCTTCCCGAAAGAAATGGCATTATCGAATCCCTCGATGATGCTTTTCCATCAACCTCGAGGCCTAGAATTTGTTGAGCATCGTTGGGAGTTATCGCCATCTCACCGAATGGGAATAACATAGTATCGGTCTCTCCGTAGAACCTCTCACTGCACGAATGCGAGATGGTAACTTTATCATTATTAATATTCGAACTCTCCACCGCAGCAACAACCCGAGTTCCTCACAATCACTTTCACCTCCTCACATTCCAAGTCAAGATTCCAAGTATGCATCACTTTGAACACGAAGCTTGGCGCCTCATGAGACTGGAAGGCATGCTTGTGATCCAAAATACCAAAAAAAAAAAAAAAAATGAAAAGAAATACAAACACTTGAAGGAAATTTAATTAAGATAGTTACACACTTGAATAAATAACAAAGACGGATTAAGATTACTTACGATAGTATTATGGACCGTACATGCCCATGAGTGTTTGTATCCAAAAAGAACAACTCCACCATCTGTGGGGTCCCTTTTGGAGGCTCACCTTCTTTCAAAGAAACCATCAAGTGTTTGGAAGGCATGTGAGAATCAATAGGTTTAGTGATCACCCTCTTCTTCGTTCCGGTTGAAGTTGAAGCCGAAGCTTCGGTGGCTTGAACAATAGCTAGAGTTTGTTCTCCTTCTCCATCTCCATCTCCTTCTTCTTCTTGTTCCTCTTCCTCTTCAACAATTTCATCTTCGATGATATTCTTACCTTTATCTCCATTACCATCATCATCATCACCATCATCATTACCTCCTCCAGCCTCATGCATGTCTTGATCACCATCATCATCATCATCATTGTTACCTCCTCCAAGAGGATTGGTTTCATCAACATCATCATCATCACCTCTTCTACCGGATGGAATTGATTGGTCTTCATCTCGAGTCTCGTCTCGAATCATTGGGTTCGGATAGTGGTTCTAAGACCTTTGTCGTTCCCTACACAACATATACCCCTCGATGTTTTGAAGACAAGAGTTTATCACCAACACGAGGAGGGTTTGAAGGAGGACTAAGAGATGCTTTCGTAGCGCTTTCTTCTTTGCCATTCGCAATCCGAACAAGAACAATTCAGAAAAAAACATTACAGGCCCGCAGGTTAGACATATACAACATACCCGACGGAACAATGGCCGGAAAGATCGACCAAAAGATGAGTGCCGGCTAAGACAAAGCCGGCAGTGTATCATCAAAATAGCCTTCCGGCGCACAAAAAAAATATGGCATTTTTCACTAAACTGGTCGGCAAGGTCCATTACACAGACATTGCCGGCTGACAAACCACCGGCATGGTTTTATATAAATACCCTTCCGGACTCAAAAATTCTAGGCATCAGGAAACATTCTAAACAAGTAGCCGGAAGGGTAAACAATAATAAGATGCCGGCTTCATTAAAAAACAAAAGACGCCTAATGGTATACGGATGAATAACTTGCCTACTGCTAGTAGCGATTCATGAAACTATATAGCCTAAGCAAGTTCTTCAACCTTATACCCTCCCGTCCAAACACTAACTATGAAATCCCTAGAAAGGTCGATAAAAAAAACATGCAGGCGCAATCAATCGCCAATTCACAAATTCGAATTTTCGACCTAATTTGACATTCAAACATGAAATCGAAGTACTAGAGTGAGTTTAAACAAGCCCTTACTTTCTTAAGCGCACCATTTCACGTGTTTCAAATGGTTCAATTTCTTCAATTTCTTCTTCTTTGCAACAAACTTGCAATTCCATTTTTTCTTCACTTTCTTTGCAACCAAACTTGCAATTCCATGGTTATATTCATTGGGTTTTCAATTAGTTTCTTAACGAATTGATCGACGAGTTTTGGTGGTGGGGGGTGATGGAGCCGGTAAGGTTGTGGAGGAGAAGAAGAGAAGAAGATGAAATGAAATGAAGAGAATGAAAACTGATTTAGGTAGTAATTAGAGTTATAATGAGAAAGGGTACTTTTGTAACTTCACCCATTGACCTCCCCCTTTGCTCTTAAAAAAGAGTCCCTTTAAAATTAGGTATACCCCAATTAGTTTGAGTATACCCCAATCAAGCCAGGTATATTAAGTACTCGATTTCCGAATTAAATTTAGACTTTTTAAGGTCGCGTTTTACACATGGAAACCAAAACAAAATTTCAGTCACCTCTAGATTTAGAGTAAAGGCAAACGAACCGATAAAAAAATATGAGTACATATAATTAATATAGCGAACATTACATTTCCATCACGAACCGTTTCTTTTAATGTTGAAAATTCTATGAGACTTACAGTGGACTACCTTCCTCAAAGCCACAATGGCCTTTACGTTGTTGCCAGAGAACTATGGTCCTAAAATATTACTCCCTCCGTTTCTGGAAAAGAGATACTTTCACTTTTCCAAAAAACAGAGGGAGTACAAATGATAAGTAAAATGATAGGCAAATGGTTATCATGTATGGAATTTGTTGCCTGATTTCTTTCAATTGCACCTGATGCAATTGATTTACATTAGTGCCATTTTTTAGGGCAGAAAATAATTATGGAGATGATGCATAAGTAGAAGAACATAACAAAAAATTCTAGAAGGAAAAAGAGCATAAATAGAAATGTCAAGAAGGAAAGAAATTCTAGACGGAAAAATATATTAGGTCTGTAAACCGAAACAAAGATAACATGAAGAAGCAAAAAAAAAGGAAAATGCCGACAACATACAATGAACGAAAGATCAAGTGTGAGAAAATACACTTTGCCAAACAAATATAATTGAGAGCTTACTTCGGAATTGCTCCACAACGTCACGTTTGTCGCATACTGGTTAGTCGCTTTGGTTGGTGCAATGCACGGAGTAGAGAACAGAAATCACACAATATTAACTATGATAAGCATAATGTTATATGCCCACGATTATGATATGGAGTATTATCAAGATTAATATGATAAAACTTGATATTAAATCAAAAGACTAACCATTTGATCATTTCCTTATTCATCACCAGCAGCTGTGGTTTTTAGTCATCGTTGCATCTTGTAAAGTTGATGATTCCCCTCCTTGTTAAGAAACCCCATTTGTTGCCTTCTTAGCAACAACTTCTTGTCCCTGCTCTCCCTTCTTTCGTGGAAACTCAAAAAGTAAGAGCAGGCTCAGGATCTAAGTTCGGATCCACACCAAAATTATAACCAGCACCACCAGATGCCGCTGCTGCTACCGAACTACTTCCGTATCCCCGGTGAATATGGATGTGTTGCAACCTAAAAACGAAACGTCAGTTTAAATGAAGCAGAATAAGTAGCAGAAATCTGCATAAGAGCTTATGAGAGTTGCTCGATGAGGACTTTAGAGAGAACATTAGGACCGGAATATGACTACTAACTCTGTTGTTTGCAGAAGTAAGGAGAGCTCCAAGTTTTTCTGGCTTATCATCACCTTCTCCACCAAAATCAACAATGTCAAGGGCAACACTGTTCTTTTTCACCTTCTTAGTGAAACTGCAAAAACATAGGTAATACAACATATCAACCTGAGAGTCCAGAACTAAGTAATATCTTGATATCCATTATCCATGTTAACTAACACAACCCAGACACCAATTTTTTTAATCAATATCAATGAAAAAATTGCACAAACAACACCTTCACACGATAATGTCCCCGACACAGCATCACCACCATAATGGAACCAACAAAGTTATGCAGGGAATGGTATAAATTTACGGATGCATAAAATCGAAAATCGAAAACTTGCCCTGCTGCCATTTAGTCCACAAAATAGCCAATGTATTTGAAATTTCTTAAGTCAAACTCAAACCTAAAAAATGAACAATTCTCATAGGTTTCGATACAGACACAACTGTTAACCTCAAAATCAATTAAAAACAATAAATATTTGAAATTTCCACCAATTAAAGTCGAACAGACCGCTAGCCATCATTCCACTAAACATAATTCTGAAAAAGAATTGTAGGGAGAAAAAAGAAAACCTATGGTCTTCGATTCTGTTTAAGAATCGAGGTTGACTGCCTAACACCACGGGCCCAACGAATTATTTTTTTTAATCATACAGGCTATACATCTTGGCAGCATCTAATCAACTAAGAAGTAGTAAAAACACACAAATTTGCAGTAACAATCAAGTCAATCATAAACATAAGCAATTGGAACTCTAAAACCTCATAAATCTATTTATTTCATAGGATCACTGGTGAATTTGAATGGAATTAAGTGCGAATATATCAAAAGAAAGAACATATACAAAAAATAGTCACCAGTTTAACAGTTCCATTAATGAATAGATATTCACAATAGTAACAGAATCTACAAAGTGAGTTGTTACCTTCTTACTGTCGATAAACTTAACTGAGAAACTGTTGTCGGCGAGCCATTCCAGCATTCTCCATGAAACCTAAACAATGATCGACTCCGAATTTCCAAACGGAGTAATCCACCTTTACAACATACTGCGTGCACAAAACCGAATATTTTTGACGTCAGTAAATATTCGAAATCATCTTAAAAGCATATTAGAATGAAATAAATTAACAATTGGATACGCTGTATTTTCTTGCAAACAGTGCATATATGTTTGCAAAACTTTAAAACCATAAACACATCTTGTATTATCTTTCACTTTTTTGGGCAGATTCACGATAACTATCTTTTTGACCAAACTTTAGTAAAAAGATGTGTGAAATATAAACTGAAAAAAATTGTACCTTGTTGTAAGCCATTAAACTATAATCAGTGAGAGCAATGAAAACAAATTAAGAAAGCAGAATCGATAAATCAGCCTAAACTACCAAAAGCCGACCTTGTTTTAAGCCATTGAACTATACTAACAACAGAGCATTGCAAGCGAATTTTGCAAACAGGATGGTCAACTGACGTATTCGTTTCGTGCTCCCCTACAAAATGCAAATAAGACGCCTGTCCCAGATGGTTTACCTAACGTATTCAGTTGTATGCACACATACACTACTTTCCAATGACACCAAAACTTTTCACTTTCTCCAGATTCAGTAACTCCAATACCATTCATTAGCTTGAGCAAATATGTCTGCAATTACCAACCAAGTCAAAATTTTAGGTCAAAACATAATTTGTATAGAAAAATCAACTAAAACTTCATGACTAACTCATAGACAAAGGCGGAAGGCAATTTGAACATAATTAGGGTTTGTAATTTCGCCTCAATTCTTCATCAAAATCAGCATGCAGTTCAATCGATGACCAAATCAAAATTTAAAATACATCACGATCATCTCTTCAATAGCTATATGATTGCAACAGGAATACCAAAAATCTTATACAATTTCCCAACTAACATTCAGTGACTCAAAAACAGGCATACCTCCAAGATACTTCGTTGTTCTCATGTCTTCATTGCATTTTGTGGCCTAAAGTCAGCAGCACCGGGATGAGAAACAACATAAAAAGACCGCGTAATTCAGTTGGTTGTTCCTAATCATGATTTTGATCTTCTCAAACTTCTTTAGCTTTGTCTCGATACTTATTATCGCCCTATCAAATCAAATTTCAAAAATTTGAATGCAATAACAAAACCCTAATTCATGATAAAACCCTAATATGTAATAGCTAATGAAACAACAACAGAATAAATTGGGATGACTTACTTTTGCTTGGAATTTCTCTTCAGCTCCAAAAGCTTCGAATCAGGTCAAGGGGTACTCAGCTTCTTTAAGTTTTGAGCTATTAGTAGGCTCTCGAATTCAAATTACAGAGTTTTGATTAAAAAGTTCAAATAGCCAAATAAATTTTCACTTGAACTTTGTTGAATCCTATTTCTGCCCAAGACTGCAACTTCCACGGATCAACTGCAATAGTAGGAGTTGAGCTCACGATTGTAGCTCATACTGAGAGAGAGGATAGATGAGAAAGATTGTTAAACTTATGTGTCTAATAGCAAGTTCGCACTCAGTCATTGAAAGAAGACTGATTCTGATTGCTTCTTAACACGAACTCCTTTATTAAGTGGGAAACATTAACAGGATTTCCTTAATTTAACGAAATTACCGATTTCCCTTTTAACAGAGTTTCATTTTTTAAACGATTTGGACGTAAGTTTTGTTGACCCTAATTAAAGTACAGTTAAGTTTAGGTGTAAATACGGTGTAACTAAATAATTCAAGTTTAAACTCTAACATAAGTATTGTTTACTACTTTTTTGTCAACACAGTTAAGTAGCTTATGTAAACTAAGTGTAAAAAAAAATTAATTATTCCAACCAATAGAGTTATGCAAAGTGTCCTCACCACAGCTTCTACATTAGAAAAGGCCTTTCTAGGCCAATAAGAATCGAGGGTTTCATCACCGTTTAACGTGAGAGCATATTTTGTCAAGGGCTTTAAGTGGGAAGACTTTAAACTGAATGCAGGTCGATGAATTGCATAGGGTTGTTACAATTGCGTTGTGTTACACTTTTACCCTCCCCTTTCTTGAACAATTCCACTTGGTACCCCACGCTGCAAACAATGAACGTCATGTTCTTTTCAAATGGAACAAATGCGTCAAGATTCAATCACCAAGTGGTCTGGTGGTTGGCATGCTCCCTCCCACTGCAGAGGTAGGGGTTCGAACCCTGTAATTACAGAAATCCACTCCAATTTATGGAGTTTGGATGTAGTCCATGGACCACTAGTCTAGGACATCAAAAAAAAAAATGTGTCAAGATTCAGGCCCCTTGCTAGCAAATCAATGGAAATTCCCATGAGAAACAAACCCAAATAATTGTTTTGATCCATTCTGATTAATTGATCTTTATGATACTTTTATACTCAGATTTTGTTGGTGCACTAGAAATAACAGAGAGTTCTAATAAATATCTAGAGATAACTTGTGCAGTAATGACACTGCTTTAGTATGATATCTGACTAGTGTAATTTTTTTTTTTTTTCTGGACTTTAAATTAAATCGTGTTCCTTTGCAAGATAGTTTTCTATTTTGTTCTAAACGAAAATAATGTCTATAAGTACATTGTAAAATTATTCATCTACAATATCCAAAAACGAACACAAAATCATTTAAGTAATAGTGTGTATGCATATCTCACATATGAGTTATGAATAAAAATAAACAAATAAATCTCATTTCCCATTAGATTCATCATGCCACCACTAAATCCAATTAATGCATGTATGATATATTATGATTTCATTTAATGTTTCTTTGAATATCTTGAGTTAAGAGGTGATGCAATAATTAAAGATTAATAAATTTTGATTCATAATGGGAGGGGTTACAGAAACGACGATGTCTTTCGCTGGGATGAGACTAGGATAGTCGGATGCAACGTTTGTCTCTCAAAATGTTATCCGACCGTCCAAGATCAAAAACCCCTTCTGTTACCCATATTTTTTCCATAATACGTCACGGGTTATAGCCGCAGATGTTTAAATGTTATTATTTTTCGTAGGTTGATGACGGCGGGCAAATTCGATCTTAAAAATATGAGTCTAATTTTTTATTTTTAATATAAAATATGAGTTTTACATAGTTGTAGCATTTAATTGGTAAGGATATTTTTATTGGCACATTAATTTTTTTAATTAGTGACCAACTAATTATGAGGGTTATCAATCAATATATTAATAATTGAAGGAGGTTACAAAATGTTATATGACCGTGCTGTAACGGCACTGCCTTAATATGTACTTTTTTCTTCCAAAAATAATATTCATAAATACATAATAAAATTATCCATATATATATATATATATATATATATATCAAAATATGACAACCAAATTACTTAAGTAATATATATTCTACATATCTATATCACTTTCCATCAAATTTACCTTGCAACCACTAAATCTAGTTAATTTTTTCTTGAAGCTATAAATCTAGTTAATGCATAGTTTTCACGGAATATCTTACACAAAATGAGTAAATGTACGGTTAGGTAGCCTAATCGCCAGTTTACGTTTAATCCGGTCCAAAATTATCTTATTATCATGTTTGTAACCGTAATATATATGACATAAGCATTTTATGTTTGCTTTTACATTTAATATTTTAATTAATATCTTGAGTTATGTTATTCATTAATTAATATCTTGAGTTATGCAATCCATTAATTAAAGATTAATAAATTAAGGTTCATAATGAAAGAGGTTACAAACACCATGATCATCGGATGTCTATTGCTAGGATGAGATTGGGATGGTCGGATCACCCATTTGTCTTTAAAAATGTTATCTGGCCGTCGGTGCTCAAAAACCCATGATGTTTTGTATTATAGATTAACATGTATAACCACTCCACCAGCTTTTAACAGAAAGGCTACCCCATAGTGCAGGGGAAATTTTTTTGTACTCGCAGTGCGAGTTCAAAAACGAATTCGCAGCATCACAGTCGTTGGATGTTGCAGATATGACATCACAGTCGTTGGATGTTGCAGATATGACATAAGTTCATAACTGTGGTTAAGTCATGATGTCATATCTGCAACATCCAATGGCTGTGATGCTGCGAATTCGCTATTTGAACTCGCACTGCGAGTGCAAAACTTTTTCCTAGTGCAGGGATGTTTCGTCTGTACTCAGCCAATGCGACAAGCCGACAAAAGCTATTTTATCCTTGACACATGTACCTATTTCTTAGTTAGCTTTTGCATACCATGTCGTGTAATAGTTTAACTAACAGAAGTAAAACTACCATCTCAACCAGAATCCGCCTTACATATCCCCGCTAGATGACACTTCTGATTAGAAACTTGCGAGCTGTAATAACAGGTTAACACCCCCAAAAAACCTATTTGAACCCTTAAATTCGGGTAATGGGTGGTACCATTACAGATCATTGAACTATTACAACTAGATGTTGTATTCTGGAAACCTATGTTCTTGAAATATTGTGGTCTTGACTCTTGAGTATGTTATTTTCATTCGCTTTTCTCTTCACCGTCCAGATTCACATGCTACACTGTGCTGTGGATTTTGGAGTCCATGTTTGCAAATTTTTAAATTTCTGAATGGGAGATGCCAGCTAACTAAATCATTACAATATGACTTTGCATTGTTAGATCCATAAAATCTTCATTGTGTGGTCGTGCCAATATTTTTATAAAAATTCAGAACCAAAAATCTGCAATATGTCCTTACAAGTGCAACAAAAAATTTAGAATGCTAGCTTTTCATATAATATGTTTGATAGAAATGATATTGTAAATCTTTTGTATTACATTTGCTAGCTAATATATTTCCTTTTTTGATCAAAAAAAAACTCTTTTTATAAAAAGAGTGTGCCATTTTTTTTGTAGACAAATTTCTTATAAATTAAGAAATAAAGTCAAGTAGCTAGTTGTTAAAACGAAAATACATTTCATTGCTAATAATGTTTTGGTTGAATTCTTGCAGATTTTTGTTATTTGTACTACAATCATTTCGTTAGAGTGCGAGTTAGATTCTGTGATTAGGAGTCCGGTGAGTCGGAATCATGTTGAGTTATTGTCAAATCGTAATACAGGTATAGGTGCATCATTCAAACTATGGGATGTAGAAGATATAAGAACCACCTCAGCCGCGGAAGCTTTATTAGAACGGGTCGCGAGTTATAACCCCAAAGGTGTAACTATCCATCCACAAAAAAACCATCCAAACAAAAGTGACACAAAAACCCCAAATAACATTAACAGTCTAAACTACCCCCCTAATTCAGCCCAAAAGAAACGGGAAAAAACGACCAACTTATTTATTGCTTTTCAACGTGCATTAGGGACAAAAAGAAATCAAAACCTCTGTTGAGTCCGCTCTAACTCCCTCAAAACCCAGAAATCCCAGATCTGTATTCATCCTGAAGCGAAAATCATCCTCTCATTCTCGATTTTACCTTCTTCTTTTCTTCTATGGTTACGTACTTCAACCATTGAAGCAAATTCTGACCTAACTCGCTTCATTTTTTGTGACCTAATTTGTCTAAAACAACCTTGCCTCCAGATGAATAATGAAGAATTAGTCATAGATGAAGAGCTGGATAAAAAGGTTAAAATTTTCGCGGCTCAGTATTTTCGTGGAGCTAAGAAGACGCACATAAGCGATATTAGACGTTGTATGTTGGAAGCTGTAGCGGATGAAACCAAAGCTGATGACTTCGTCAAGTTATTCGTTATGTTCCTTTTGGTTTCGGTATTCGTCAAAAATTCTAGCTGAAACCAATTTTGTCTGCCAATTTTTTTTTTTGTACAGCTGTGTTTTTCTAAGAAAATTCTCTTTGATGGAACCAGAAAGGGTTTCATCCCATATTAGTTAATTGTTGACTCTTAAATTGAAAATCTAGTTGAAACCAATTTTTCTTGTGTATAGCAGAAGAATATGGGTCACCGCAAGGGGTCATTCTTGCTTCAATATGACGAACAAGAAATGTGCTTGGTCAAGCGCATAGAGGAAGAAGATATTGTTGTTGAAGATTATATTGAACCTGAAGTGCCGGTTGGTGATACTGAAAATGAAGTGCCTGTGCCAGTTAAAGACAATGTTGATGCTAGCAGTAAAGTACCTGGGCAAAATGAATACAATGTATAATATAGCAGTGAAGATAACTCTTATAAAGACAAATACCAATAAGCGCGAACCATTGCTGGAAAAATATGATGCCGAGGATAGGTCACAACAACCGGTACAGAGGACTTACTTGAGACGTAAAATAAAACAAGTGGATGTTTCAATAGTACCTGAAACGGTATCGAACCGTGAAGAAGATGTTGAGGTAATATGTTAGATCTAGATTATTAGGATGCCTTGTGTGTTGGGTTTACTATATGTAGTTCCTTTTTGAATATCTAATCGAGATTGTTAAATCCTTATGTAAAACATTGACAATAAATTCAAGAAAATTCTTTTTTATGGAATCAGAAAGGGTTTCATCCCATATTAATAACATTGTTGACTCTTAAATTCAAGAAACTTAAATGAGTTATTCATTTGAAAAATAAAATGACTTAGATATCTTAATATTGCAGGTGATAACAAGGGATGTTAACATAATAGATGCAGCGATGGTGGATCGCGTGATAAAACCAGAAAAGGTTTCGCTGTCTGCAGAAAGGCTACTACATGATGACAATGTTATGACTGTATGGGCTGTCGTAGGCTCAACAAATTAATAAGATATTTCCCACTAATTAACTGGTAATATAGCGGTAGTAAGAGATCGTTTCCACAGAGAGCTGTGTAATTGATAGGTTATTCGAAATAGCAAGATAAAATAAATAACAAAGGGGTTTTTGGTTGTAAGATAATTATAAAGACAATAATAAAGAAAAGAGATGATTAAGGAATCCTTCGCCGTTACCAAGCGATAACTGGATTAATATACTTATCTATCTTTTTTAAGAACCATTCATCACCAACCGTAGAATAACATCTACAGTAGTGTTATCCCCAAAGCTCCTTGTGTAACTTGATACCGAAGCGCTCGCATATCAAGTTATATCCAACTGAACCACCAAGTAGTAGCGCACTCAAGGTGTAACCCAGCGGAAGCTTTAAGTTATGTGAACTTAGGTTGATCCTAGCAGTTAGACTCTTAGCGCAAGGTCCACTTACTAGTGTTGTCTTCACACATAATTGCTCTACAGAATCCCTCTGAGAGGTCTCACGTTCTCTACTTGTGTATGGGTTATTCAACAATTACACGGATATCCTAACCCTTTACTAGCAATAGAATGATCAATAGATTAATCTAGTGTGCACTCCAAACAATCTAATAAATCAATCATAAACCCTAGATATAGTGAAGACAAACGATGATGATAAAAACTCTCAATAGGTTTGTATTAATAATAAAGCTTCATGCTTAGAACATTGAATTCATCCTTAATCAACAAAGGATTTAGCTACTTGGTGGTTCTCGAAAATTGGTATTATGCTCATGGGAGGCAGCCGAGTGGTACTTGGTGGTTAATGGTGAGTATGAGGAGCGACAGGGAATGTATGTGGAAAGGCACCGATTGTCGCATGTGGGCTGAGTGGTGCTAGAGTGCATTGAACTTGGTGCCTGTACAAGGAGAAAATTCACCTTGATTGAGCCTTGCAAAGATTGGAATCCACCTCATGGTTTACAATCGAATTGGTGGAATGCATTGCGCTTAAGAAATGAAATGGTAGAGAGGAAAGCCATGGTCAGCTTAAGACAGTGGATCGCAGGGAGGTATTAGTTGGTGTTAATGGGCACAAAGACAAAGTGATTGACTATTGTGTTGTTGTTAAGCTCAAGATGAGCTGATGCTTGAACTAGGCAAATGGTGGAACTGAGATTGTGAAATGACAATGGTGACAGTGCCATGGCGATATGGGATAGAAGAAGGCAGAGCCATCATGGTCGGCAATGCAGCTATGATGCACAAGGATGGTGCTTCCACTGTTTGGCATGTGCAATGGCTTGGCCTGGCTTTGCTAAGTTAAATCGGCCAAGCCCGATTCCATCTCGACTCGACCGACCATGACTCACCCCCGACTCGGTGCTTGACCCGTTGACCGCCGACTAACGGTTGGATTGACGGTTGACCCTTTTGACCGTTAGTCCTAACCGGAACGGAATATTCCGTCAATATTCCACCTGACGGAGAAAATTTCCAGCGGCTGCTGCGTCGACAATTCCTACAAATTCCTACTACAATCCCAATTTTCCGAGCAAAAATTCCAATTTTCTATGGACTTCTCTCATGGGTGCGAAGACTTGGGCTTGGAATTGGATGGAGAATTGACTCAAATTTGGAAAGAGAAGGTGGAAGAGTTGAGAAAAGCTTGGAATTGGAAATTGAATTGCAAAAGGAAAAGGATTCTACTCCTTAGAAGATTTGGAGAATATTGAAGCCTATAAATAGAGAAGTTTTCTACAACTTCTATACACATCTTTCTCTACATCTTTTTACACATCCTCTACACACACATCTCTACACACACAACAATTCTTTTCTTTTCTTATTCTTTGTGTGAACTCTTTTAACATGAGTAGTTAATTTATTGATTGAGGATGAATTCCTAGTTCTTAATATGATTTGAGTTTTTGTTTTTAATTCTATCTTGAAGTTTTTCACATGATTATCGTTTGTTTTTACTAATAGGAATGATCTTAATGACATTCATGATTGATTGATAGATTGTTTAGAATGCATGCTAAATTGATTTGTTAGTTTAATCTAATGCTAGTGAAAGTTAGGAGATAAGTTTCTTGACTCTTTACATAAGTAGCAAACACGAGACCTTGCGAGGGATTCCGTGGAGCAATTGTGTGTAGAAACAACGCTAGAAAGTGGACCAAGCGAACCGAGTCTAACTACTAGTACTAAACCTAAATTCATAAATCTTAATGCATTCGAGGAATTACATCTTGTAAGCGAACCTCGGGGTGGTTCTTTTGAATAGAATATAACGATAACTAAGCGGACCTTATTAAATTAGGGATTTTGGGGCTAGCTAAGCGGACTGCTATCCTACGGTTGGTGATAATCAACTAATAACAAGTAGAAGAGAACATAACTTTAATCATTGTTTCGTAACGAAGAAGGATTCCTTGATCTTGTCTCTCTTATTGCTTTCAACTTTATCTTTTAATTGCTTTGTTTATTTTCTTTTCTTTTTACACCCCCTTTCGTGACAATTTTGACAACTAGAATCTCTTGCTCCTCGTGGGATCGACCTTGACTACCCTATATTACTTGTTAATTAGGTAGTAAAGTATTAATTAATTTGATTGCACCTACGACACGCATCAAATTTTGGCGCCGTTAGGAGCAGGAGCGTGGATGATTTTAGTTGTTTTTATTTTTCTTTTTTCGCTTTATTCTTGCTTTGTTGGATTCTATTCCGTATCTAACTTGGTTTTTGAATCTTATTTCAAAAGCTTGGGTTTTCAATGTATGGTGGACAAGAGCAAGCATATTACAACAATCAATACGGTTTTCAACCTCAACATTATGTCAACTTCCAACCATCCTTAGGATACAATCAAAACCAATCTTTTGGCTATGATCAAATTCCTACAGAACATTATGGATATTCTCATACATATCAACAACCTTATGACGGGTATGTAAGTGGACAATCACAAGGATGGGAGGATAGTTTTGTTTATGATCGAAATTCTCTAGTTTTGCGAGATAAGATGTTGGCCATGATTGGGGATCTTCAACAAAAGATGCAAGAATCACATCGAATTTCAAAGGAATCGGAGAAAATATACGAACAAATTAACAAACCTTTGGAGACTTTTGATGACGCTAGTGTAGATTACTCGAGCCTTGATCTTAATAATGATCAATCACCTATTCAAAAGGAAGAGCTTGAGGAAGACGCATTTATTGCTTGGCAAAACTTTCTTAAGGAAAGATGGGAGTCCGCGGGAAGTGTATGAATGTTCGACAATGAGGAAGTTATTCCAACTCCGGATCATAATAACGATCCTTCACCTATTCAAAAGGAGGAGATTGGGTGTGACTTACCTATTGTTGTAAACGAAGTAACACCCGCACAAGAAGATCTTACAATCTATACCGATGAGAATCACTTTAGTGAATGGCCCGATTCCCGATGATGAGAATGTTGAAGAGATGATACTAGAGGATGAAACCACATTCATTGATTTTGTGGAAGACCCAATTGAACTTGCGAATGATTTTAATGATGCCGGAGACTTTGGTTAAGGTAAAACGACGAAGAATGGTTGCAAGGTTTAATAGAGGACCACGATATACAAGAGGTCAGTGATTCACTCGAATTTTTTAAGGATGAAGAGGATTCTATAATACAAGAGATTGTGCGAGGTTTGTCTAACCCTTTGCCTATTGATTCTTCTCCTTTACCTCTTATTGGTTTGAATGTATGTGCTTGAAAGTATTTTTTGGATGATTTTGTTTCTAAATATCCACCATTGGAAACACTAGATGCTAACACCATGTGTTTGCCAAGAGGAACACATGGAAATTCCCAAATTCTATGTTCTTTATACACTTCCGAGTGTGGACGAGAATAAGTGTGGGGAAATTTCTATCGAGCGATAATTTCACTATTGTTTTCTTGTGCTAATATTTGTATGGAGTTATTGTTTGCAAAACAGGTTTTATGGGTGGATCCTCAAATTTTCGATTGTTAGTATATGGGGAATGAATCTTGCAAAGCTAAGTCGGGCCGTCGACTTTAAAACAAGTGCTTAATGGGAGGCAACCCATCGGTTTTGTATTTCTTATCCTTTTGCTTTTTATTTGTTATTTCTTTTTCTTGTTTCTTATCATGTTAAAATTTTCCACCTTGACTTTACTAGGAGGATTCAATTACATTGAGGACAATGTAGGTTTAAGTGTGGGGGAGTGGTTAAGCATGTTTTTAAAACAAAAATTACAAAAAAATTAAAAATTTTGAAAAAAAAAAAAAAAAAAGGTTTTACATAAAAATTTCAACTTTTAAGGATTTTAGAGTCACTAGCATACTTCTAGGTATGTTTACATAGAGATTTTGACCGACATAATTGAACTTGGAAATGTTAGAGAACTACATTCGGATTTCTTGTTTGTTAGAGTGTTAAATAATGGATTTAATCATGCCGGTGATGCGAATTTGGTGCGAGGAGAAATGCGTTATTAGAGTTGCAACGATCAATCATTAGTGGAGACTACCCGTATTCATATCATGTGAGGCACCGACAGAAATTTTCCATCTACTAAAGAGCTTCTTTTGAGTGTGTCACCGTACGTTAATTCCTAGAATGGTGAGCTACCCAACCTCCCACCAATAGAAGCACTACTCTTTGATCTCTTGAGTGCTAATTTTGTCAATCATGAGGGTGACGTCCATGGATGAAAGCTTCCTTCTTGTAGTTCGATTTGCGATTAGCACCATTCTCTCTCGACAACAACGGATCCATAGAAACACTCTTATCATCAACAAGGAGCGACATCAAAATCTACAAGGAAAGTTGGAAAAAGTTTAAGGTTTATAAGCAACGGAACGAGAAAAAGAGCAAATTTCAAATACAAGTAAAGCAACATACAAATGAGCGGATTTTTACATATATGTTGAAGACTTACAATACAATGAGGTAATTTTTATATTCAAGTATGAAGACTTATTCATGAAAGCAAAGAAAATTAAACGGTGAGAATTGTTGAAGTTTATGATTTTGAGACGATACAAGTTGTGAAGAATCAAGCGGTAAAATACTTCTTCCACGGCCATGATTTATTTTTTATTTAATTTCTCTTGAAAAAAAAGAAAAGAAAAGAAAAAAAAAAAAGAGAGAAAAACAAGAGAAATATTTGTTCTTATTTAATGAGCCGTGGGGAAGGAAAATTTATAAGGAAGTTTCAAGCGACAAGGATTTCAAGGTAAAGAGTTATAAAATGTCAAGGATTTATGAAATTCGAGGGTTTATCATCAATAGTTGAAACCGAAGACGAAGAAGATAAAGACGAGGAGCGGAAGACGTTTCTATTGGATGCCGTGAGAGTGGTGTTATCATAATTGGCGATCGGATGTGAAGGTGAGTAAGTAATCTCATCCTCGATAATAAATGGTTGATTTCCTTTCTTAGAGATCGTCGGAAAATGGTTTTTCAAAATATTAAAAGATGTGGGTTTTTAAAAATATTTCGGAAGTTGTCCTTCCCACCATTCAACGTGCTTATTTCTCTCTTCATTCTTACTGCACACATGTGAGACCCATAAAAAAGCCGTCTTTTTGAGTGCAATTATCATAAAATCCTTTTTGGTGAGGCGTGTCGAGAAATGCTTATTGATCGTTTCTCAAACACGCGTTCTCTCATTATGGTGTGGTTATTTCTCACTCAACATTTAAGAACGAATATGTTCTTTAGTATTTCTAACTTCTTATTACTAGCATGCAACTCTATGTCCTCATAACTCTTTGGATGCTTGGGACGCTTTGAACGCTTTGAAGTTGTGAGTTTTTAGTTTGATTTGCTCGAGGACTAGCAAAGTCTAAGTGTGGGGAAATTTGATAGGTGTAGAATACACCTAATTTACTATCTAGTAGTTTATGCTTTCTTTTTATTTTTCGTGTAAATTATGTATTTTACGTGTGTTTTTGAGTTATTAGGTACTCGGGAGTCATACGAGGAAAAGAAGAAGAAATTACTCTATTTGAGCAAAAAGGGCAAGATTGTCATTTTATGGGCGAGCACTATCCGAGCCAATCAAGGGTTAAGGGGTAACCTACGAAGTGTTAAAGGCACCAGGGCAAACTCGGGGCAACCAAGAGAGGTGGTACCTATCCCCGGGCGTAACAATCCAACCTCGAACTACTCTACCCTAAATCGACATATTCATCTCTCTCATTCGGTTTCATTACATGATTACACAAACACAAGGATGGTGCTTCACGGTGTTTGGCATGTGCAATGGCTTGGCCTTGGCTCCGGCTAAGTTAAATCATCCCAAGGCGGGGAACACCGATTCCATCCACTCGATGCCGATGACCATGACTCACCCCCGACTCAATGACCTCGACTACCCGTTGACCGCCGACTAACGGTTGACCGACGGTTGACCCTTTTACCGTTAGTCCTAACGGCGGACTGAAATATTCCGTCGAATATTCCACCGACGGAGAAAATTTCCGGTGCGGCGGTGACAATACCCGATTCCGCCACAATCCCGTTTTCCCATTCCAAATTTTCTATGGACTTCTCTCATGGGTGCGAAGACTTGGGCTTGGAATTGGATGGAGAATTGGACTCAAATTTGGAAAGAGAAGGTGGAAGAGTTGATTGGAATTGGAAATTGAATTGCAAAAGGAAAAGGATTCTCTCCTTAGATTTGGAGAATATTGTATAAATGTATTTTCTACAACTTCTATACACATCTTTCTCTACATCTTTTTACACATCCTCTACACACACATCTCTACACACACAACAATTCTTTTCTTTTCTTATTCTTTGTGTGAACTCTTTTAACATGAGTAGTTAATTTATTGATTGAGGATGAATTCTAGTTCTTAATATGATTTGAGTTTTTGTTTTTAATTCTATCTTGAAGTTTTTCAATGATTATCGTTTGTTTTTACTAATAGGAATGATCTTAATGACATTCATGATTGATTGATAGTTTAGAATGCATGCTAAATTGGTTTGTTAGTTTAATCTAATGCCTTTCAACGCTAAAGGGATAAACCCTAAAATATTAATGAAGAACAAAAGTATAATGTATGAGATTCTCTATGTGAAAGGCCTAATACCTATTTTTATAGGTTTACATTGCTTGGCCATCAAGTATTTAGTTCGGTTCAAGAACCCGACCCGAAAATATGAAATAACGAATCCAAACGTGCCCTTAGGCCTTCCAAGGTATTAGTACACGTTTACTACTTGCTAAGTTCGCGAACCCAGTCCGCGAACTTCAAAATCCAGTAGAAATTTTCGGAATTAAGTCTGCGAACCTAGTTTGCGGACTTCACTGTCTTCGGTATTCAATAAAAACTGTTTTGCCCACAACTTCTTCATCCGAACTCGGAATGACCTCATTCTTTTTGCATTCTTTTTACTTTCAATTCTCTTCAAGATGGTGATGAGAAATACTTAATTTGAATGAGTTAAGATCGGTCTTTGGCCCTTCTCTTGATTTTGAGCGTTTTGCTCCTTTTCGTCGCTTTTCTTCCACTTCTCTTGGACTTTGGCACTTGGATACTTGGAATACTTCTCTTCCTAGCTCTTTTCAGCAGTTTGTAGCTCCTTTTTGGATGATTCACCTATTGGAAGAAAATAAGAGAAAACAATAGTAATAATACGAATACATGCAAGAATAATAACTTAAACAAGTATGGAATGGACACTAAAATCATATGAATTATGCACTTATCAGTGACCGAAAGCTTTGATACACACCAAGATATAGCGGGTAAGCCATAATCAAATGTGAAAAGTTGTGTCCATAAACATTGTTGAGTAAAAAGTTTTTAATAGGTTTTTTGGTTGTTTTTGTTTTCAATAGAACAAGAAGGGGTTTTGCTTCCTGGAGAAAAGGTTTCAAGTTTTGACGATGTTATGATGGAACCAGAAAAGGTTTCATCTAATGGTGAAATTGTACAAACTCTTGAATTTTTTTTGATGCAACCAGAAAAGGATTCAACCCATGGAGAAATGCAACAAGATGCCGAACATCAACAAGAATCTGCAAAAGGTGAAGAGCCCAGTACTCTAGATAGTGACTTTTCATACTTGGTCAAACAACTAGAAGGAATAGCAAAAGAGCAGGTCGTATCTTCTTCATCAAAGCCAGTCACCGAGGATGAACAAAAAGGAGAGGGTACTGAGTTGACCCCGTATACTGTCGAGGATATCAAGGTGGTCGAGCGGGTCGAATCTGAAATGGAGAAAGCTCCTTCATCGAAGCCAGTCACCGAGGATGAACAAGAAGGAGAGGGTACTGAGTTGACTCTGAATACTATCGAGGATATCAAGGTGGCCTAGCGGGTCGAATCTGAAATGGAGAAAGCTCCTTCATCGAAGCCAGTCACCGAGGATGAACAATAAGGAGAGGGTACTGAGTTGACCCCGAATACTATCGAGGATATCATGGTGGCCGAGCGGGTCGAATCTGAAATGGAGAAAGCTCATTCATCGAAGCCAGTCACCAAGGAAGAATGAAGAAGTAGTCATAGATGAAGAGCTGGATAAAAAGGTTAAAATTTTCGCGTCGCAGTATTTTCGTGGAGTTAAGAAGACGCACAAAAGCGATATTAGACGTTGTATGTTGGAAGCTGCAGCGGATGAAACCAAAGCTGATTATTGCGTCAAGTTATTCGTTATGTTCCTTTTGGTTTCGGTATTCGTCCCCAACAAAGGTGGGCAAACTCTGACTGCAAAGTACTTGTACTTGTTGTTTGACATGAATAAGGTGTGTTGGACGGAAGTCTTTCATGAGTACCTACTTGAGTCGCTAATAACATCTGGAAGTAAGGTTGAAAATGTAGTTGGTTGCGTCATTTACCCGCTTGTAAGTTAAGTTTTGTTTCTTTTAATTCATAAGTTAAGTTTTTTTTATAGTGTTTCTGATATTGATGCTTAATTTGAATATTGTTTTTTTTTTCTAGTATTGGTTGGCAGAGATGACTATGATCGCAGAAAGAAAGGATGGGTTCGACATGTATCCAAGGTTTGCTAGACGGAACCTTAGCAAAGTATGCCACCAAATATTGGATTACTTTGAGGATCTTAAAAAAAAAAAAGAACGTTACTCTAAGGTAAAGAAGATTAACTTTTCTCATGAAACCAATTTTGGTTTCTTCAAAAATTCTAGCTGAAACCAAATACTATTGAGGATATCAAGGTGGCCGAGCGGGTCGAATCTGAGGACAAGAAAGCTTCTTCGTCGAAGAAAAATGTTGAACAAGAAGATAATGAAACTCAATTTGGAATTGATGAAGATGAAATTCGGCAAATGGAATCCGATTACGCTAAGAAATCTGAGGCCAAGAAATATTCTTCGTCAAAGCCAAATGTTGAAAGCGTATACTACTAAGCAGCCGTACAAATGGCAGGGGATTTAGTTGATTTCGAAAATGAAGAATTTGGTTTCGGTTTAGGACTGTCGCAAAGTGACAGCGAAGAGCAAGGATATCGAGAAGTTAGTCCTGCACTTGAACAAAGGCTGAGTAACATGATTACAAGAATGAGGAATGACAGAAGGAGCTTGCAACCACCTATTAGAATGCGGGATTACATACCCGGGAAAAGAAGAAAGGTTACAAGTAGTAAGAGGAAGAATAACAAGAAGAATAACAAGGTGGTGCAGGAAGTCCAGGGGGTGAAGTTTAAAGCAGTTGATAACTTGAAGATCATGAAGGTACTTAAGCAAAATGAGAAACCCCTTGTGAGCAGATTTTTCAGAAATAAGAAGGACAGGTAAGTGGAAAATCACTGATGAAACCAAAACTGGTTTCAACAAAAATGTGTTCCAATTTATGCATTGTTTCTCCTTCTTTTGATCCAACATTCACTGGCTTTTAAAAAACAAAATTAACAAGTCCACGGCGTGGGAGCATTTAAATCTTCAATTGTGGATATCAGAGAGGATGATGGATAATTTGATGTGAAAGGGTGACGTCGCAAGAGACATCATTGAGTTCTACATTTTAATATTGCAAAAGAACATCCTAAAAAAAGAGCTGAAACAAGATGGTTCTCCAAAGTATAAGACAAGTGTGTTTCTAAGCACATTTGCCTATGTAAGTTTCCTCTGAAATTCTCTAATGTAATTGTTTTTGACAGACAAAAGTGTTATTGGTTATATGGTTAATTTTGATGGAACCAAGTTTGGTTTCATTCGTTAGGAAGAAAAAAACACTTGCATGTCTGTCACTCATTAAGGAGCTGTTTTCTCGTATTGTTTCAGACATGTCACTCTGATGAGGGTGTCAACATATCAATAATAATTCTCTTATGCTACACAAGTCTATAAAGAAGTAGTGAGGCAAGTCGAGTTCAAGTCCACAGGGAGGTGTGAGTTTTAAGTTATTATGTAAGACAAATTGTCGTTGTTGAAAGACACAAATTCTGAAAATTGCAAAGATTGTAATTCAAATTATGAGATGGAATTGACTAGAGATTCATTCGCCACTACCAAACAAGATATTATTAATCATACAAGTTTTACTTCCAATTAATTTCGTTTGTTAAAAACTTTTAGACAAGTTATAAGTTCAACTAATCTGTAGACTCCAAAAATCACCACATAGAATAAGTTCTCTAGAGAATTCTAATCAAGTGAACCACCTAAAATAAGCTCTCTAGGTGTAATTCAATCAATTGCATTAATATTCGTGAATCAAGTTGCTCCTAGCCACATGCTCGTAAGTTCGACAGGTTAACCTAGGGTTATCTTTTACACACTATTACATACAAAATCCCTTTGCGACAAATAGTGCACGCTACTTTTGTAAAGATTACTCCAACAATTACGGATTAAAGTTCTCGATACTAGCATTAGAGTTGCAAACGAGTTACCTAATTGCGCAGTTAGGTACCTAGCAAACACCTCATAGTCATATAAACGGTAAAAGACAATCAACAAAAGATATTTATCGGAAGAATAACTTGCTGATTAATAAAACATATTCGTAGTTTTGAAATCCTCCCCAATCAATAATGGAATTAGCTGCTCATAGTTTTGGTTTAAGCACAAAGGTATATTCAAAGTAAATAAGGTTCAAAGATAGAGAAAACTCGAAAGCAAACCACTGGTACTCTGCAGCTTCAGCAAACAGATTCAGGTTGATGTTATCTCGCAGCTTCTCTTCCGGGAACTCAACAGCTTGCAGGCGTCTTTTCTGGTGTAAAAAGAGGTAGGTAAAGAGATAGTTTGTTGTATTCCTGCGCCTCTCTTATATAGATTCCATGCACTTTAAAGTCGTGACCTAAACAGACTCCAACAATTCCTTCTTTAATACAAACTCTGTCAGCTTCCAAATCTCATCCGTTCAGCTCATAAAATCAATGGTCAAAACAACACTTTTCTGTCTGTATTTACGGCAGTAAACTCCTTCCAAAACAGAAACTAATTGGTAACCAAGTTTCCTTAATAAAGATAGGTCTAGCCATTGCCAAACAACCCATGAACTGAGCCTTGAACCAGGGTTAACCACTGCACAGTACTTGGCCTGAACCACCACTGCTCGAGCTACTTTCTGTTCCGTCTTGTATTCACCTCTACTAGTCACGGTCTTGCTTGCCAGAATTTCACCAAATCCTCATAATTTCACATCTACAGCTCCCATGTCTTTTTATCCATCCTGGCATCTTCTCCATTGAGTTTTAGTTAAACTCCACCAGACTGCTGCACATTCGAACCACAGCTCCATATCAGCAGCACACTCGAGAATCTTCTTCTTCGTTCTTCTCAGCATCAAAGTCCTGTCCATTGGTAACAACATACTTTTCTTCCTTGCCAACCTTGGCCTCAGTCTAAACTGCTGCCAGAAAACCTTTATAATTCAGCCTATAAGCTTACGGCAAACCAGCTTCATAACCCTTACTTCACTGATTTTTTCGTCTGCAAAACAAGCTCAGAACTCTCTCCTTGCAGGTGCCAACAACTCTAATACTAGGCCATTGAACCATGGCTAGCACTGCACATAACTAGAGCAGAACTGGTGGATCTCCCATTCTTTCTCGCTGCCAGTAACTCGACTGCAAAACTCTGCCAAGCTCTCAGGACAACCACCAACAAAACCCATAGCAGAAACATACTCATTCCAGCTCACCTTTCCTTCTCTGTGTCGACTGCCAATAAACCTTCCTATCTGCCACGTCTTGGTCCATAATACTTACAGCATCAACATATTCATTCCACTATTTTTAGCTCAAATCCAACTCAACATCAGGGCCAACTACTGTGACTAGCAGCACCAAGTCAGTCCTTCCTTGCCATCTCCATCGAGTCCTAGGTCTCTGCCAAACCTGCATTCGTTGAACCCACGGCTGCAACAACAACTCCTCGGCAATGACATAAGTTGCTGCATGTTTTCTTACTTAACTTCCCAACCAATGCTCGATCAATCCCCCATTTATTTCACAACTGCAACATGAGAACCATCATTCAGGCTTTTAAACGGACATCTTGTGTTCACAACCTAATGGTGTTGTCATGAGTCAAATAATCATCTTCTACACTCTCCACTTCCATGCACAATTGAAATCTGGTGCAAACCCATGTCGTCTTATACATTCAGAACTCATATACATCCATCAATTCAGCCATACAATTACCACAAAATCACTTCATAGCTGTACGGACAGAGGAGAGTCAGACTTGTTCTCTCTCGGCTCTTTTGAGTATACATTCCACTTGAACTTCTACAAGTCGAACAACCCACTTCTTACTTCATCTCGAGCTCCCATTTCTTCAAAAATAACCACTAGAACATATTATTTCAGCAGCCTCAGATCTCCTCTTCTTCCCTGAGTTTCTCATCAAGCAACAACAACAAAAATTCACTCCAGTCTTCCCTTCTTCTTCTTGGTTGAACAGCCACACAAATCATGGCCTAAACACCGGCAAACTAACCTGCAGACTCGGTCGACGGCTACAGCATACATGGGTCTTCTTCTCTGCTAACTGAATTTTGGTTTCAAAAGAAACCTAACTTCATTCCCTTGTACTGCCCTTTCTAGCACACACATGCCAACAACACACAAGGTCATGTACCCTTTGCTGGACTCTGTTGCTTAATGGGCCATGTAGCGCCCCCAAATCTAGCAGCTGACTAATCCAAGATATTAACTAAATAAAGAGGCACTAACAATCTAAATCATATACTTAAACATTCAATTAAGAAATCTGCTACCAAACTTAATCCAAAAACTAGCCTCGCTCTGAAATATATATATATATATATATATAAGAAACTTCTCTCAAATGATACATATACAACCTAGCGAGATTGGGGTATACCCAATAAGACAAAATCTGGTCATTATGAAGTAAAACCAAGCCACCCCTTAACCTTGTATTTTCTAAATGGCTAATATGCCCTTGTTTAATTAACACTAAAAAATCTGATTAGCTTAATTAATTGAGTTTAGATTAAAACTTTTGAAAATGAAAATTCGATGAGGTTAAACCTTTAATCCGTCTTATGAGTTCGATTTCGATCAAAAAAATGGGTTTTCGAAAATGTTATAAGTCGGCAAGGTCGACGTTTGAAGAAGGTGCCATATTTAGCCGTCATGGTATACGTTTGAATAAACTCACCACCGCTTTCAAATAGGCATGGTCCTTGGATGAAGAAAACGCCGACCATGTTTTGGCCGAAGGTTTTTGAATGAATAATAAGCCGACTACCTTTGGCCAGCAATCTAACGGTCGGCATGTAAATATTCACTAACATGCCGGCTATAATATAGTCGGCATGCACATAATTTATTACACTACCGGCTTTCTGTAGCCTGGCATGTTAAGGATTTATAACCATGCCGAATCGTACTTATACCAAACAGAAAACGAAATATGGGAAGATGTAATTCACTTCATTCATGCAATTTTGGTTACTACATTGATTGAAACATAAAAACGAATGCACTTAGCATGTGCATCAAGCCTTTGAACCCCTGGGCGACCCTAGTGGACGAGTTATAGTCTCGTGAGGGTTTACATAGAGGTCTACCCACAAAACCTATACAAAAACTTCTAAAGCCATCAATCTTCCTCCTCCGAAGACGATACGGCATCCAAGTACTCCGGGTTATCCTTCGGGATTCTTTGTGCCAAGAAGTGATAGCTTGCATCGAACGCGAATGCTTCCCCCTTTTCCTCCAAGTAGCGCGCTTTCACGACTTCGTGCTACAAAAACACAAAAACAAACTTACATTTGTTAGTGGTGTTTCATTGGAAGATAAAACAACATGGGTTGCGTAAAAAATAACCACAAAATTACTTACAAATTGTGCAATGGACAAGGTGAAGGGGCGAGTGTTAAAAATCCGAGGTTAGAGCGCTAAAAAAGCAAGTATCGCATTTTCGATTACTAGGTGCCTAGCGTGGACTTGTTGAATACTTCTTGCATTAGGATTCCCAAACTCGCCGCAAAATTTGTTGTGTACCCTAGCCCAAAAGGTTGTGGAATCTTCCCTTTTGGAGGATTGCCGTCTAAGTCGATTTTCCGCGTACCATGCTTTGGTGATTGCCAAATCTTCATTTGAATCAAATGATGCCTTTCTTGTATGTAGAGAGCTATTGGGTGAGTTAGATGGAGTGTATGATGATATGAGCTTTGGTGAGAGTATATGGAACTATTTGTATGTTGTTTTGTAGAGAGAAGTAGTGTATTTATAGGATGGTGGCCAAATTTGGCCGTTATATTGCCCAAGTACAAGTTAATCAATGAAATTGTACTTGCCAAAAATTTGAATTTTGAATTCGCCGGCGAGATTTGTTATCCCCAATATGCCGACTACTTATGGCCGGCAGGGTGGGAAGTTTCTTACCATGCCGACCTTATGAGTTTTAAGCATCAGGAAAACATTTTCTTCTGTGTATCCACCGGCAAGGTATTTCGACATTTTCATGCCTGCTATGATATGGCCGGCAGGGTATAAATTTTCTTACCATGCCGATCTTATAACTTTTAGGCATCAGGAGTTCATGCAATTTTCTGTTAAACCGTCGGAACGATATTTGTTCACTATCTTGCCGGCTATTATGTGGTCGGCAAGGAACCAAATTTATGACCATGCCGGACTTATGATGATTTTAGGCATCAGGAGAAGGCATTTTCTGCAACACATGGCCGGCATGTTCTATAACATAATACACTGCCGGTTGTATCACAGCCGGCTTGGTATTGATCTGATTACCTTGCCGACCCTGGTATGCAAGCATTTTCTGCTGTCAGGGCCGGCAGTCTGACACTTCAAAACCTTGCCGGCCCTGGTGTGGTCGGAAATTTAACCTAAAATAAGCATGACGGCATAAGTATTGAACTTTACATAGCTAAACAAACCATTCATTCAACAACTACAAATCCAACACTTGTTGTCCAAAATAAGAAAACATGTCCCATAAACCTTAAAAAAAAAATATTTGTCTAACCGTTAACCTTAACATTTGTCCAACAAAACTTAAAGAAATGAACTAGAAATGCTTTCATTCACGACCACGACCCCGTTTAGGAACACCACCACTACTACTACCTTCACCACCACGACCACTACGAGCCCTCTTTTTGTCGCATTCATCTTGGCCTGTGCTTCCCTCCTGGCTTTTTCTTCTCGCTTTACTTCAGCCTCAGCTTGCTTGAACATTTCATGGGCATCCTCATTGTCAACATTGTTAACAAAGTCAATGTGCTTGCCTTGCTCTTCAATCGACAAAGGCTCTCCTCTTTCTCTCGTGCAGCACAACACCTTCGCAAAGGTCTTCAAATGCTCCTTCTATTTTCAATTAAACAACAAACAATTAATAGAATAATTCTATAATGTGATCTTAAAATAATAAGAACAACTCTAAAATACTTACAAAGATCTTAAGACTTGTTGCTGGGTCTTTCGATGCCATCTTCCTCTTACGAGCCAATTCTTCAGTAGTCATCTCCCTAATCACAGAAGGACGAGCCCAACCCAAGTACCACGACATGTATCTCTCACTAGCTTCATGATCGGTGGTCACCTCGTCTAAAAGATTCACATCGATGTTACGGCCCTGTCTATCTTCCCAATGTTCTTGAGTTGGCGCTGGATGGTAAGAGACGTTAATAATTTTTTGGGAGGTGGTGCAGTCATCCCGGTTCACAGTAAAAAACGACTTATCTTCATCGAAATGAGGTTCTTCTTGCATGTAACCCAATTGTCGCATTACCCGATGTGGATCGTACATTGAATATCCTTCGGTGCACAACAACAATGGTCCATAGTATAATGCAACTTCATCTCTCCTTTGGATTAAACCTTGATTTCTAGCATCCCGATACGGATCAAATATCACCTCCTCCGCATTCAATTTGTCGATTGCCATTCGCATTTTGATAAGATTTTGCGGCATTTCCTTATCCTGAGTACCCTTAAAACTGTACCTTTGCGCTCTTGGCTTATCAACAACAACATTCGCATCCACTTTGACGTAGGAGTTGGCTTTCACCAAAGAAGGGAAATGCTCATATATCCAAACCTATGCAAAAAAAAAAAAGTTTAGTAAGAATCTTATCTTACGAGAATTTGGCAAATATAAATGATTTAGACAATAGAATTACCTGGAAGAGACATATGTTTCCGTTAACTTGCGAAGTGAGTGCCCTTGAAGCCTTTTTCAACTCATTGTTCAAGAAGGCGACCACCACAGTACCCCAAGAATACTCACGCATCTTATCTAAGGGATCCAATAGTTGCAAATAACTGGCGTCGACCAAGCTTCCGGAACTGTCGGGGAAGATACATCTGCCCAGGACGTATAGCAAATAAGCCGACGCGGTAGCATTGATTCGCACCGGGTTCACCCTTCCTTCCTTATCAAAGATTTTCTTGGTCCCAGAAAATGTGTCCCTCAACTGCTTCAGATTAAACTTCTTGGTTAGACGACCATCCTTCATCACAAGCATAGACTCTGTCGCAACCTGATTCCAACCGAACAATTTCTGGCACGATTTGTAAATATCCGCGAAAGAAAACTTATTATCGAAGCCCTCACTGACTGCTTTTCCCTCAACCTCCAGGCCTAGAATTTGATGAGCATCATCGAGAGTTATGGCCATCTCACCGAATGGGAATAACATTGTATCAGTCTCTCCGTAGAACCTCTCACAGAATGCAGATACGGTAACTCTATCATGCTCAATATTCGAACTCTCCACCGCAGCCCACAACCCGGAGTTCTTGACAATCACTTTCACCTCCTCACATTCATCCTCAAGATCCCAAGTCTTAGTCACTGAACATGAAACTTGGCGCCTCATGAGATGGACGGCATTCTTGTGATCCTAAATACCAAAAAAAAAAAAATGAAAAAAAATACAAACACTTGACGCAAATTTAAGATAGTTACACACTTAAATAAAAAACAAAGACGGATTGAGATTACTTACGATGGTATTATGGATCGTACATGCCCATGAGTCCTTGTATCCAAAAAGAACATTGCCACCATCTTTTGGGGTCCCCCTTGGGTTCTCATCTTTTTTCAGTGTAACCATCAAGTGAGAGGGAGGCATGTGGGAATCAGCTGCTTTAGTGATCACCCTCTTCTTCTTTCCGGTTTCAGTTGAAGTTGAAGCTTCGGTTTGTTGAACAATAGCTAGAGTTTGTTCTCCATCTCCATCTCCTCCTTCTTCTTCTTCTTCCACTGCCTCTTCAACAATTTCATCTTCTCTACCCTTACCTTTATCTCCATTACCATCATTATCATCATCATCATCATCATTACCTCCTCCAACATTAGGCATGTCTTGATCACCATCATCATCATCATTGTTCCCTCCTCCAGCAGCCGGAGTTCTTTCATCAACATCATCATCATCACCTCTTCTACCAGATGGAATTGATTGGTCTTCATCTGGAGTCTCGTCTGAATCACTGGGTTCCGATGGTGGTTCATAATCATCATTCGGTACACGTATCTTGAGCGTTCCCGGCACAACATATGCCCCTCGATGTGTTGAAGTCAAGAGTTTATCACCAACACGAGGAGGTCTTGAAGGAGGACTAAGAGCTTTCATAGCTTTCTTCTTTGCCTTTTGCAACCTGAACAAGAACGATTAAGAAAAAAAAAAATTAAAGGTCGGCAGGTTCGACATATATAACAAATCCGGCGGATAAATGGCCGGAAGATTAGATATCTAAATACATGCCGGTTAAACATAAACCGGCATGGTGTGATTCACATAACCTGCCGGCGTATAACAAATATGAACACAATACTTAACTAGATTTTTCAGAAAACCAGTCGGAAAGTTCCTTTACCCATACATTGCCGGCTAACAAATAGCCTGCATGGTCTTTTCCAAATACCATACCGGTTTTAAAATTCAAAGCATCATGAGACACA
Source organism: Papaver armeniacum (assembly GCA_023531295.1). Taxonomy (NCBI): domain Eukaryota; kingdom Viridiplantae; phylum Streptophyta; class Magnoliopsida; order Ranunculales; family Papaveraceae; genus Papaver; species Papaver armeniacum. The sequence goes on along the minus strand of JAJJWW010019177.1, from coordinate 5,798 downwards.
AATTTGAAATACAACCGGCAAGGAAAATTTTTATAACCATCCCGGCCAAAAGACAAAACTATCGCCGACAGGGTCTGAGGTTGAATAACCCTCCGGCTCTGCAAGTAACAGTTACAGGTAGTTAACAGCTGGCAAGATCTTCAACCTAATGTCTCTCCTACACCAAACCCTAACTATGAAAACCCTGCAGGGTCGATAACTAAAAACCTTGCCGGCGGAAATAACTGAAAATCAAAGAATCGATTTTTCTGACCTAATTTGACATGCAAACATGAAATTGAAGTACTTGAGTGAGTTTAAGTAGGCCCTTACTTTCTTAATCGCACCATTTCTTCGTTTTGAGCGGGTTCAATTTCTTCTTCAGCAACCGTTTTTTTCTTCACTTTATGTTGAACTAGTTTTGCAATTCCAGGGTTGTATTGATTGGGTTTTCGATTGGCATCTTTCATACGAGTTCCCTTATGCCGTGGTGGATCCATTGATGAAGATTAATCGGAGTTTTAGAATCGACGATGTCAATGAATTAATCGACGAGTTTTGATGGTGGTGGGGGTGATGGAGCCGGTATGGTCGTGGAGGAGAAGAAGAATAAGAGGAGAAGAAAAATGAAAAGATTAAAACTGATTTAGGGTAATAGGTTTTTAAAGGGTGGGGTTAGTTTTATAACTTACTTATTAGGATTCCCCCTAAAACCCATAAAAAGAGTCCCTTTAAAATTGGGTATACCCCAATTAATCTGGGTATACACCAATCTCGCCAGGATATACAATAGTCATTTGGTTTACAAACAAAATATACAACATAATGAACATAGCAAAAGTTAACCACTAATTAATGAACTCAACCCTTGAAGCTTTCGCTGCGCAACTCTGATCTGTCTATGAAACTGAAAGTGGGAAAGGGTGAGCACATCATCCCTAAAAGAGGTGCCCAGTGGAAAATAAACATTTAACTTCCAAGAGATCATGGCAAGACTTGGAAAACAATACATGTTTTCCCAAATAACAAAGTGACCAAGTCACTGGAATAAACAAACATGTATATGGACAAAATCCTTCTTCAAACAATGTATAATAATGATGCCGGTTTGTTCCACACCTAATAATACTATTGATGCCGGGTTGTTCCACACCTCATAAGCATAAAAGCAGAAAGTAAGTAGATATAAATGTGAAGGAGCATATCTTATATACCACATGTGGAAATTCTTATTTCCCATACAATTCATATGCATAAACAAAACATTACAAGTCCTTTCCAAACCATGGAAAGATTAACAGAATCAACAGAACTATCATAATACAAATTAAACAATGCATGGAACGCATAAATCAGACAATGCATGATTTTGTTAAACATAAACTTTTGTAAAAGAAACAACAATAATTTCAAAAGAGTTAAATATAGATTTCCACCTTTTTTTGATGACAAGCCACGCCACCTCGAGATCCAAGATCCACCGGTTCATCCTTTGAATCGATCGTTGTTAATATAGACTAACTGTTAATCACACAAGAACTCTACACTAGTACAGACAGACACTTTTGCCATGCCAAATTGGCGTTTCCATAGGGGTTTTGACACGCCAATTTGGTTTGGACTTGGCGTGACTTCTGCTTGCGTGGTTTTAGGTAACACTGCGTGGTTTTAGGTAGCTTATAGCCACGCTTGCCTTGCGTGTCTATTTCTGCATGAAATAGACACGCCAGAGCCATATAGGCATTGCTATATAGTGTCCCAAAAACTTAAGTACTGATACTCTATAGACACACGATTTATTATTTTGGCGTGGCTCTTTGGTTCCCTATAGACACGCTAAGTGCTTCTGGTGTGGCTATTTGATTCACTGTAGACACACAAATTGCATTTTGGCGTGGCTATTTGGTTCACTTTATACACGCCAATTGTTTTTTGGCGTGGCTATTTGATTCACTATAGACACCCAAATTTCTTTTTGGCGTGGCTATTTGGTTCACTATAGACACACAAATTGCTTTATGGCGTGGCTCTTTGGTTCCCTATAGACACGCTAAGTGCTTCTGGCGTGGCTATTTGATTAACTATAGACACACAAATTGCTTTTTGGCGTGGCTATTTGGTTCACTTTAGACACGCCAATTGTTTTTTGGCGTGGCTGATTCATTATAGACACCCAAATTTCTTTTTGGCGTGGCTATTTGGTTCACTTTAAACACGCAAATTGCTTTTAGGCGTGGCTATTTGGTTCACTTTAGACACGCAAATTGCTTTTTGGTGTAGCCATTGGTTATCCGATAGACACACCATATAGGTTTAACGTGGTTATATGTTATGTTTTATCCACGCCAATTTCACTTGCCTTCATCCACGTGGTGTATTAGGAACCGTTGAATACCATCCACATGTAACGTTGTGAGCCGTTCATTGGATATCCTATAGACACTCCCCATAGAGTGTGGCTATATGTGATATTTAGCCATGCCCATTTCCAATTACCTTGATCCACGTGGACATATTAGGAATCGTTGGATCTAATTTAAGATGATGCAATATTGACCGTTCAGATGTAACGTTCACCATCCACATGTAACGTTGGGAGCCGTTCATCGGAGAACCTATAGACACGCCATATAACGTGGCTTTATGTGATATTTAGCCACCCCAATTTATATTTGTTTAATGTGTCTTTATGTTAGTTTAGCCACACCAATTAATCTCGAAGCGTGTGTATTACGCGTGTGACGCCTCTAAGCCGTTCAGATATGACGCATCTAAACCATCCATCTGGCACTATCCAAATTTTCTTATACTTTATATAAATTGTGGTTAAATCTGAAATTCATATTATTTTTAATAACACAATAAAAAATGTTGAGCTTTGGTCTAACAGTTTGCAAAAGAAAATATTAAAGAGCATTTATCCAAAAATCATCAGTTTTTCTTCAACTTTTTTGATGGTGGTGTCTCTTCAAGCAATTGATCAGTTGTGACATTCTCGACGTGGCAAACCTTGTCATCCTCTCTGTTTTCCCATCCGGAAGTTGGTATGCCTGATCTACACTTTGTACATATAACTTTCTCTGCACCTTTTTAATCTTCTTTGGAAGCTTGTCAGAGGCTGCATGACTCCCCGAATGTGGATTGACTGCTAGATGCTCCTCATTCAGTTTATCTTCTGCAAGGCTGCTTGTTGTTCTTAGGTCACTATCCAATTTCTTCTCAGAATCTAAAACTGGTTCTGGTTGCTTATGAGGTTTTCCATGCTGTGGAGTTTCCTGCTGCAAGAGATTAAATGTATTATATATATATATTCTAAATCCAAGGCGAATTCGTCTGTCATGTGAATTCTCAACAAGAGACAGACAATAGTCATTTTTCCAACAATGTAATAAAGCCAACTTCACTGAAGGCCGTGGAATTTTTCACAGCTGACGCCCATAATAAAATCCGTAACCAAATATCAATTTTCAAATTTACACTGGCATTCATGTTCCATTTAGTGTTAATATATTTCTATCTCGTACTTATTCTTTAATCAAACTGAATACACGATATATGTAAAACTATTTATATACTTGATTAACAAAGCACAAGAGCTAAGAAACTAACCTTGTCATCAGAGATGGAACAGTTATCTTTCGGCCATGCCACAAAACCATCTTTAGCTTCCCCTAATAACTTAAACTCACCACTTGGTTCGGTTAACACGAACGATGGAACTATAACCTCCTGAATATTGACAACATAACAGTTTTTAGGAAGATCTTGTCCATGTATTTTCTGGTTAGGCAGCGTAGGTAAAATACTTCCTCTAACAACGACGTTTCCCCTAGATCCATTCCAAAAGTCGTATTTTGCTTTCTGTGGAGATACGGCATATGAACATCATATAAAAAGAAGATGCTAGAATTAACAATATATATTTACGAAGAAAAAAAAATCAAAAAAAACATACTCCATTAGATGTCTTAGCCAGAGGTTCTGCCGTAGATGTGCACGACTTCTCTAGAGATATTGAAGGATTTGGTTGGGAATTACTGGTAGAGTTCTGCATAAGATTAGGAGACTGCTTCTTAGATCCATCAGAAGGGTTGCTACGTGAAGGAGACTTCCGCAGAGAAGTAGTTGGTTGTGAATTACTGGTAGGGTTCTGCATAAGATTAAAAGAGTTATTAGTTACTTTTGAAAGTTACACATGTTTCTATTTTTCTAGGTTCTCTAATTCATCGTACAACCCGTGATTGTCATTAACTTGTTCTTTGATACAGCCGAATAAAAACCCTAATCATGCTTTAACTAGTAAACCTATAAGATCTAACGGAGGCCGAGGCAGAAGCTGCTGACAGGAGAGCGAGGCTGTGAAGAGTGAGGCGTTTGCGATTACACCCTGGTTGACCGACAGTGCCGGCTCGGCAGGTGGCCTTTGCTCGAGCGTGGATGCTTATAGTTGTTTGCAGATATCCACCAGCTGCACTGCTTATGTTGGTACTGTTTGGACCCAGTTCAATCCTACACAGGACACCTCTGAATCAGGTGAGAAATTAATTTCTCAGTATTTTCATTTTCATTCTATCACACGAAAGCGAGGAGAAAATCAAATCAAAGTGCTAGAAAATCGATCTGGGAGAGCACGAGGAAAGAGATTGAAGTTGCCTGGAGTTAAGGGTTTGAGCAGGTTGAAAGCATTGAAGATGATGTTCTGGTCCTTGAATTAGTGAGAAGAAGAAGCGCTTCTAGAAGGAATGCGATTCGGATCTCGGTGAAAGAATCTTGATTGATTGATTTGTGGCAATCACTGAGTATTTCTTGTGGATTGAGCTCATGGGGTTGATTGGCGAGATGAGTGATTATCTCTGCAATGATACGAATGGAGGTTATGGAGAAATCGGAAGTTCAAGGGTTTATTTACTTAGGTGAGTAATTGATTCTGAGGAGGTGAGAAGAATGGGTTTGTGATTGTCAGTCTGTCTTGATGAAAATGGTTTATCTGAGGCCCCAGTGTTGTGCAAATGTAAGGGAAGGTGCGGAGCCTGATGTGCTCGAGCATGCTATTGTTATAGATGCCATGAGGGGTCCTCTGTGGGAATCGAGGCAATGGAGTTGATGTTAGCCGGGTGGCTAAGGAAGTTATTAAAAACTCAGTGGTTAAGTCTCAGAGAAGCGTGTGGAAGGTTCTGAGTGATCTGTATATTTTAATTATTAGATGGTTTTGAAATTGTTGTTGTGTGGATCTTGAATTGATACATTTAGAGGCTTTGGCTTGAATCCAAGTTTGTTTGTTGCGATCTTCAACAAGATGTAAGGTACAGGATTGTCAATTATTAAGTTAAGTAGTGATACAGCTGAGATATTGATGGATTTGAGTCTTTCATGTGTGTAGTAATTCAAATGAAAGCTTAGGAAGGCATGAATAGATGAAGCCCAGTGTATTTTTTGTTAGGAGTTTCTGTTGGTGGTCTTAGTGGCAAAGGAACTCTTGGTGTAAGAATATTGTTCAAACAATTCACAAATTGCAGTTGTTAACAGTGCAGAAGGTTAGTGGTTTGGCTATGCAGGGGATGAGATACAGTTTCGGTGAAGCTATTGTTAGAATTAAGGAAGTACCAGTGATGAGTGCTTGTGGTTAGGATACCTGAAGCTAGTTGAAGAGCGGAAAGGTGTCTCATTCAGTGATGGACTTACATGTGGTGTTATTTGCATTTTCCTGGTGTATAGGTATTTCAGTATTGAGTACATTCGACCTACGCGGTGATCTGATCTCGATGGCACAGATGAAATTGATTATAGCACTGAAGTCAGGCGGTGAGGATTTGAATTGC
>JAJJWW010019176.1:99087-160290 GCA_023531295.1 Papaver armeniacum | reverse complement strand
CCAAAAGTGTTCAAAATACAAAAACATCTTTAATGGAGTGCAAGAATTAATGTAGGAGGGATAACAACCATGTTGGATTAAATAGACAATGGTGTTCTAGAACAACTTTAGGACAGGATAAGAGGTGAGACTAATGGCGAGTGATCATAAAGGAAAATACATCTACCATATATTAGGTTCATTGTAGTGCTTGAGATTTTGAGATATTCTCATCTTAGTAACACATGTACAAAAAGAAGAACTCATACTTTGTTACGTTACGTGGAGTGAACATGTATCTCGCATTTCAGTACTTCATCTCTTCACTAGGAAATATCAATTTGAGAATGCAGCTTTCAATGGGCTTTTCTCTATGCCATTATTTTAATTGTGTAGTGCGATTAATGGAAATACTAACCATCGGGGTTAGCCAGGTTGTGAGCACGACTCTCAGTAGAGGTCGACGGATCGAGTCTCGCTCACGAGTTTGGAGATCTCATAAAATATACTCCTCTTATGTAAATACTTATATCTTTGTTGTGGAGAGGAATGGGTGAATTACGCTCAATGGGGTAGGCTCGGTGTAGCCTGTGCCGGGTATGCCAAGTTTCAAAAAAAATAAAGTCTCCGGTTACGCACTCCTCATATTAGGAATTTCCAAACACTACGGAATACAGTGCTACACCATGACTTGGATTCTTTGAGCAGTGCCATTGTTTAAGTTGCCTCACATAATGTGAGTCCTTAAAAATAAAAATACGTCAAACCAAAAAAAGCCAAAGTACAAAAAGTGCTGCCCAATAAAGTATCCTTGAGTTAGAAGAATGTTGTGTGACTTTGAGATAAAGAATTGATCTTAAATCTTATTATAATAGGGTTGAAGGTCGTAGTGCACTTCGGTGAGTAATGAAGCGTAAATGAGTTGTATAGTTTCTCCCTCAGTCCCTAAATAGATGACCTATTTATTTCCAATTTTGTCCACTAATAGATAGTCTTATATATCATTAAATAGGGTGTCTTTCTATAACTACCCCTTTTAGATTATTGTAAGTGTAAGAGATATTATGTAGGTGTTTTAGATGCTTTTCAATGGTATAAAGTTTATGAATTTCCTGGTATAGTTTGAGAGATAATCATTCCTACATCTAATTAATTATTATCCATATAATTATAAAAAAATATGAAATATACCATCTTATCCTTGCCTTAGAATAGTTAAACTTGAACTAGGGCAACTATTAGGGATGGAAAGTATACGGGGGATATAAGATTGAATTATTCTTTGCAAAATCTGTGGTTTTTATTATATTTAATACATAGTAAGAATCAATAATTTTTCTTTTTGTTCATTTGTTCAACTGAGTTATTACCCTTAACAATAATAGTTCATCCATTTACATCTGACTTTCTTTAGCATTTCTTATTCACTTAGAGTTCATCTTAATATCCATGCATATACAGTCTTTTGATAATTGAAGAGTGTAGATTTTAGATTTTGTCGATGGCGACGGGTGATGTTTATCATTGTCAGTGTTTGCCTCCCAAATCGATTCAATTCTGACTATATCAACAATTTCTTATGTAAATACTTATATCTTTGTTGTGGAAATAGGTGGATTAAAGCTCATGGGGTGGCTCGGTGTGGCATACCAACTTCGAGGGTATGCCAAGTTTCAAAAAATAATAATAATAATAATAATAAATAAATAAATATAAAAAGTCTCCCCGATTCACCGCTACTCGCATATTAGGAATTTCCAAAACACTATGGGGCCACCGAGTGCTACACCAATGACTTGGATTCTACCGAGCGAGCATTGTTTGGGACCGCCACGTGACCAGAGGTCCTTAAAAATAAACGAACCGTCAAACCAAAAAAAAAAAAAAACGCCATAAAAAAAGAAAAAACCTGTTTCCAAAAGCTCTCACAAAAATTGTCCCCCTTGATGTCCTCTCACGAGGCCGTCCGGTAGACCACTAAAAAATACTGTGAAACAATTTCCAAATTCGGTTTTGGTATGGTTTCGGTCACACCGCCTTTCCAACCATCCGAAAATAAATTTTTCTTAGTCTTTACTCAACCGAAAGATGGGAACAGCGTAGCTTAGGGATGAGTCATGTGTATATCCTCTACTGCAGTGGGAGAAGGGGCGCACATGATCATATATTTTTATAGGTTGTTAGCTTAACGCTCTCTCAAAGCTTCAAAAGTCCTTAGCGCTCCTGAGCAGAGTCATCTATTTTATACATGGAGGAATGCGATAACATGTAAATTATTAGAAACATATGCTTAAATGAATAACTCAATATGTAGTAAATATTTTGACATTAGCAACAAATCCTGGTGACATGAAGTATATAGTAGAATAACCGAGTGTTTCGAGAATTTCATACAAACAAAAGAAAAAGTGATGTTCAAATCGTATAACACTAAGACAAGCACTCAAAATGTTGCATACCAATGAAAACATTATGGTGATATCCGCTACACAATTCAATTTAAAAACATTATGGTGACAATTTATATCATGTTTTCTATTAAACTAATAATTAAATGGGAAATCATTGGGATTCAACTAGATGATATGACGTACTGCATGTCTTGTGTAGCGTACAAGGTGAAACATGCAATCATGGAGGCCAAGCCAACGGACATACGCTCATAGAGAAGGAGCACCGATTAGAGATTTAATGATGAAAGTCAAATATAATTTTTCATTATATATTATAAAAACAATGTTATAAACTAACACATACTCTGATGACTACATACTCTAATTAATAGAAAACGGGGTGAACATTGCAAGATGATCACATTGACGGAATCGATGGTCGAAAATTTGTAAATAACGTTAGAGTAAATAAAAACGATGGTTTTTTCAACCGTGATGTATTGGTAAACACTAGCGTTCTAAGTAAACATAATTACCAAAAAAGCATACAACCTCTTAAAGAATGTTTTTATTTGCAGGAAAACCAAGAACAATACGTAGAAGAATTAGTTAGATTTAAATGCAAAAATGACATATTTCATTATAGTAGTGCTTTGGAGAGAGCATATCTATTGGAAAATATTCATAAAGGCAACTACACACTATTTATGTTTATGTTTTCAAAATAACAATGTAGTTAGTTCGATGACCTGAAAATCGGACACAAATAATGAACATAAATAATGTGCGGATACTCAACTAAAAACATGGATTCATGCAAATCACAGAAAATACAAAAACCCAAAAAATACATATAAAATATCTATTCTACGACAAAACAGCTCAGACACTATCTAAAAACCGGAAACAAAAGAAATGAGGTAATGATGTTATTGACATTTTTTTTTTTGTAGTAACCTTCTAAATTAGTTTTTGTTAGATGTCACACTTTCAAAATTCATATGATGCGGAGGTTATATTGATCATTTGGGTAACACCACTAACGATAGCATCTCAAATTGTGAAAGAGGAGTAATATATTAATTTCCATGGTTGTTTTTTATTGGTTCAATCGCATCAGTGGTTTCCTCCCAGTTCTCACTGAGACTATAATTGATAGTGTACTTTGTAATGTTGAGAAGTTTAAATATGAAACATTTTTGGAGTGTTGAGAAGTTTTTTAATTAATGAGCCGTTGTTTGCATATTCAATGATGCTTTATCGGTAGTGTTTGCTTTATCCCTTTGCAAGTTGTTCCCGAACAAACCTTTTTTACTTAATTCCTTCCTTTCTTTTTTTTAATGATCGCATAATTCCATGTTATTTGTTTCTTCATGGAGTGCGGTTACGGTGACGATCCATGTGGGAAGTCCTTCCTTCTCATTGGGTTCCATTGTACATAGGACATGGTCCCCAAACACTGATGGTAGATGGTTCTTCTCATGTCTTTTATAACCTCTTTTATATTGTTGCTTTGGTTAGTGTTGGCATTGCCATACTTCCATTTCATTTGAGACATTTTAGGATGTGATCATATTCAACATGTTTATACTATCGGGAATGAAAGCTTAATTATATCATTATGGTTTTAATATTTGGAGTTTGATTATGTTTCCACTTTCTCGGATGTAAAAATTGGAAGGCATATGAAGGAAAATTTCACCACAATTAGTGATGTTCCAAACTCTTTTAGAACTTTTGGATGGTTTAAGCTTTGTTGACCCGATTAGTTTTGTTTAAGCTTATATCATTATGCTATCATAATTATGCACGACCATAAAGTTCTATTTAACTAAAATAAACTAATGAATCAGTGTTTATTCATTCCAAGTTTTAGTGTCATTATGAATCAGTTTAGAATCCTCAAAAATGGATACAATTCGACAGTACATATATACACACAACTCAAGTGAAATCGTAAGCGAGGATTCACTATTTCGGAGTCAAGTGAAAGCGGGTTACGAAGAAGCTTCGGGCTCATATTGGTCATGGGTTAAGAATGGGAATTGAACTCTATGGCTCGAATTTCCGTTGTTCTGAGTAGCTCGGTGGTAAGCGGTTGTACGATGATAAGTGAGAGATTATATCGATTTTTAAATGTATTAAATGATAATACATATCAATTTTTTAACGTATTTCTTTAAAACATCGTTTTTTAGTCTCCAACGCCTTTAACGTGATAATCAGAAAATTGTCATTAAATGATAATTGGTGTTTAAACCCCTCACTTGACCAAGGTGCGGATGAAGCCTCTCCTCATTCATTGGGAGTCCATTCTCATCGTACAAGATGTGCAGTGTATGTAATATATTACAGACTTTGAATTTTGTTATTTTCTTTTTTCATGGTGTTTTCTATTTTCTCTCACGGGTTGGTTGATTTGTAGGGATATCAAGAGATTTTTACGCAAAGATTTTGAAAAACTCTCTCGACTTAATAGATTTTGAGAGACCCTACGAATGATTTTTAAGGTGGTCTGATGATGCATTTATATAAAACTATATAGGACTTCATGTTCATACATCCAATTAATCAATTATTTTATTTATTTATATATATATATGTATATATATATATATATCATTTTACTAAATATATGTTCAAATAATCAAGTGTAACAATTAAAATTTATGCATTTTTAATTGCAATTGCAATTATTGTCTACTACAAATTAAACCAAAATGGACATGAATACAAGGAATTTGGAACACATCATAAATCTTATAGGTTTTAGAATATAACATTATTATTTGGTTATTATTATTTATTTAGTCTCTCAAGATATCACTTATTTTGGAAAGACTTCTCTTAAGGCTTTTATGGCATTTTTAAAGGTAAAAGTCTCTAAAGTCTCGATCAAATCCTTTAATTGCTAATTTTAAAATCTAAGTCAAATATGAATGCTATAGATTTTTGGAAAGTCTTTATCCATTAACTTAAATTTTGGAGATTTTGAAACTCTCTATTATTTAACAATAGATTTAAAATGTTAGAATTCTCGATAATTCTTAAATTCACTAACCCCACTGCTAAAAAATATAAATCTTTAAAAAAACACACGTTATAGTGCATTATATCGTTTACCATAGTCCATCTTATATCAACCAAAATGGACATGAATACAAGGAATCGGAATCTGTCATAAATCTTATGGTTTTGGAATATAACATTATTATTTGGTTATTGTTATTTATTTAGTCTCTCAGATATCACTTATTTTGGAAAAGACTTCTTTTACCAGTTTTATTTATTTTTAAAGGTAAAAGTCTCTAAAGTCTCTGATCAAATCCTTAAATCAGCTAATTTTAAAATCTAAGTCGAGTATGAGAGAATACCATATATTTTTAGGAAAGTCTTTATCCCGAAATATGAGAAATCAATAGAGATTTTGAGAAACTCTCTATTGACTAACAATAGATTTAAAATGTCAACTTGTAATTCTTGATAATTCTAAATTCACTAACCCTAGCAAAATATAAATCTTTAAAAAAAACGTTATAGTGCATTATATTGTTTACCATAATCCATCCCACATAATTCATGGGTACATAAAACTAACTCAGTGAATCTATAAGTACTAAATCTCGCTAAACTAACTCATAAACCAACTCAATGAAATCAAGTTTATGTATCCATATAAGTACCACCTCTCTCGCTATATCATACGAATTTTCAATTCTTGCTCTATAACGTAGAGTGATAATTGATTATTAATGAGTAGGATACCTCAAAAATATTTACTCTAAAATGCAGGGAGCATATAGTTTTTACATCCATAAAGCTAAATCAAAAAAGTCATGGCTAATGTACTTACTTACTGATGTCTGAGGCACTCAACTCACTAGATAATAAATGAGATTATTTTACAATTTGTTATTAGTAATTATGTACCTATCGACAATTCACCATATAATGCCTTTGAATACCATCTTGCAATCCATGAGAATACTATAAACTAACTCAAGGAAATAAGTAAATTTTATAAATCGCAACAAATATATATGTATAAAGTCTCTCGCCTATGATATACGGGTAGCAAATTCTCACCATGTAATACGGGGAATCATTATATAATTCTTGGTTAAACGTATATTCACTCCAAAATCGTTGTAAATATATTCCATATGGTTATCTTATGATTCTAATTCCCATAAACTAAATCAATGACATCAAGTTTAAGTAACTATTTATAGTACAAGGGTGCTCAACCCCACCATATAATATGAGAAATAATTATACAACTCATGGTGAATATATATTTACTTAAAATAATGGACTCCATAGTCTACAAAGATCATCTTATAAATCACAAGTACCCATGAACCTAATTTAATAATAATGCATTTATCAATGATATAGGGATACAGACAAATATATCATGTTATCATACAATTAATGGGTGGTCGTAAATCCATTAGAATATGGCACATATTTTATTATCAACAAAAAATAAGTTACCAATAGAAATTTTTAAAGATGTTATCACGTGTCGGAAGGCAAGGGACGGGTTACAAACTAGCATGGTATTTTCCATGCGGTTGTGATTATTATCCCACAAATGGCAACAAAGGTATTAGATTTTCAAGGTTCTCCAGAACTCTCTTTTGGGAACGTTGTTTGTCCATAAATATTTGGTCTTTAGAATCATTTCCAAGCAAGTAATAATAGTTTTGCCTCAATGTGTGTTCCAAGCTTTGTGAAGTTATACATTAGAACTTTTTCTTCATTAGAGGAATAAAATGTAGGAGTTATAATGTAAGTTCAAGCAAGTCATATCAAATGCACCAATTCCACGGTAACAAGTATAAATGTTATGTTATAAATTCTATTTATTCTTATTATATGTTATATGACAAATGTAACTAAAAACAACATAGCAGGTATATTCACATCAATAGGACAAGCAGTGGGTGATTATAGATGATAGTAATTTTGGAGTAAAAAAATGGGGAAGTATTGCCAATAATATATATAAGGTGACATTAATGTTTTATGATAAGCATAATTTTAGAGTGGAGGAAAAAATGTAATCCTTAAAAAATATAATTTGTTGAAAAAACGGGTTGAATGGCGTGGGAATATATTAAGCTATGATAGGATTTCAATGGTCTTTAGATTCATACTTGAAAAATAAACTTCATATATCCAATCTAAAAGCACATAACATATTTCATTGAAATAATGCTTAAGAAAATATCTATTAAAGAAATCGATAAGTACAACTCAAAACAGAACAACTCCCAGGACTAGTAAATCCCTATTGCAAATATTCATAAGCATATAAAATCTAATTATTTTAAATCAAATTTTATAAGTCAACTTCTTTTTAATTATTTTAATATACATATAGAATTAATACGAATTTATGTTTACAATACAAAATTTAAAATCATTAGACACCTAAAGCGTATCGGACTCCATATCCTTTTAAAAGATCAAACTAATCAAAGATTGTTCAAAAATAATCTAATGCATTTAACTACGGTGCGGGCGAAGCCCTCACTAAATTAGGCAGTCCATAGATCCTGATTAAACAACCAGCGGAGTTACAACTCTAGTTTTCTCTAAGCCACCATTTTAAAAAAGTAGCGGAGGAGGTAGTATTTTCTGATTCCCGTGTTCTATTTTGTTTTCAGCACGATTTGCAACTTGGCAATATAGATCTACAAAGATGCCAGAACACAAGCTAGGCCATACTTCCCGGAGAGATGATGAATTCTTTCAGCTGGCGCAAACAGACTCAGTCTTACAGGTTGGCGCAGGATTAACAGGAGTTTATTTTGGGTGATGAGTCCCATCCAGACTTTTTGTGAAGCAAATTTGTTTATGACTTCCGAAGACAGCTTCTGATTCTGGAATTGTCTAAACTACAGCATAAATACATTACTCAGTTGTTAATTTGTAACAATAACTGTTGGTTGTTAATTTGTAAAAAAAAAATCTTTAACCAGCCACACCTCTTAGTTGTTAATTTGTAAAAATAAGGTTTATAAAATGGTTTGACAATAGCACATATTACAACAACAATTAGCATGAACTGTAAAGGTAACTGGCTTGACAATAGCACATATTACAACAACAATTAGTATGAACTGTAAAGATAACTAATCCATAAGAATGAGCCTCCATTGCTCTATAACTCTTTCTTGTATTCTTTAAGAGCCAGTGGTTGTGAGAATCTTCAGAGAAATTATCTGTCAACACTTAATGTACCAGGTGTATATAATTTAAATTAAATGCTCCTTAAGAGGCTAATCTTGTCCACTATGAATGGAGGAAATTTTTGTCTCTCTGTCTCCATCCTATCGGACAATGAAATGAGCTGAAAAAAGGAGACAAAAAGAGAATCAGCATGTGTTAAGCAATACAGATATTGGTTCAACCAAAAATGAAGCACATAAATACTCGGTTATGTATAGGTAAGGATGTCTAAACAATTCCGCGCATGCTTCCCCTTTAACAGGCGGCGTAACTGGTTATGTTGTGTATATGCCCCATTGTGTGACGTAGACAGATGAAGTGGTTGGGTATGAGGAACTGCAGGAAAAGCTTTGACTGCTAAACACATGGGAGGATAGCAGAAAGTAGTAAATTTTCAAAATTGAATGAGAGGGATCCCAAATAATACAAAATATATACTGAGAGGCAGATCCACTGGTGGAATGTTTGACTTACCTGGCGAGCAACCAGCGCCAACCTCCGATTATCACGGGAGGCTCATCTAACAAGCAAGATTTTTGTGATTCAGGAGCAATATTTTCTATCTCCCCTGAGCTCTCCGTTGCAGTTTCCTTTTCAAGAGTTTTGTTCTCATCCAGGCATATCAAGGGTCCCTTCTTACGTTTCCTTTGAAATGTATATTTGAGAGGCATATCCTTTCCAGCTGGAACAGGCAATGGATCTGTCGCTTCACATAACTCTTTTTCTTCAGTGATATCAATCATCCTTGGAATATCTATGCTGTTCAGGTTCTCCTTGCATCTTGAAATCCCTGAACATTCTGCGACATTTGTTACCATGTCTGCTGAATTCTGATTTAGCTATAGATTCTTCGTCTCCCTGAGGAAAAGTTTGAACACTTAACGGTCCAGTCTTTGCATCCCTTTCGTTTACATCAGCCATGGTAGTTAATAATGAAGTTGAAGTCAGATGTGAGTCCGGGCTTTCTGGGCATCGCCTTCAACTATCCTTGACCTATCTTCAGAAGGATTAACTGTTGGATTTTCCTCACAGGGGTTGGTTTTGCAACGAGAAAGAGATAATTCTCTTGGTTGCATGACCTGGTCAGTGTATGAGTTCGGTCTGCCTGACCTGTATCTAGATCTTCTTTTTCTAGCACAGAACTTGTGAAGAAACCCTACAGATTGACCATTTTCACA
Organism: Papaver armeniacum; assembly: GCA_023531295.1. Lineage (NCBI taxonomy): Eukaryota > Viridiplantae > Streptophyta > Magnoliopsida > Ranunculales > Papaveraceae > Papaver > Papaver armeniacum. Next base: position 150,500 of record JAJJWW010019176.1, on the reverse strand, counting down.
GCCAATATCTTGCTGCAAAAGTTCATCCAAACCAATCAGTTTCCTTTTCTTTGTCCCGCCATTTTCATCCTTGCAAGAAGATTTAGTGACACCAACTTCCCTGGCTTCTTCTCTGATAAAAGATCCTTTCTTTCTACGTGAAAACTGATTCTTTGTTTCTGCAGGAAGAGGTGATTTCCCATTCGCCAGGTTCCTATCAAATGCACGAATTCTCTGAGTACACCCGTTTCGGTATTGCTCAGGCTCTTTGCCTGTCAGAATGAGGGAGTCTAAGTCAGGCTTATCAGCATAATATTTTTCTGCTCGAAAGGCTTTAGGCTGTACATTTCTTCGAACAAGAGGTCTATCTTTGGCGTCAAAGGTAGATGTGGATTTGGGTTCTGAATCAGAAGTATTGTGTTTGCTCACATCTTCGTGCAAAGGTGCAATCTCTTTATTGTTTTTAACCTTCTCCAATTCATCCTGTACTCCACTCAACTGTGACCTAAGATCAGTTATCACATTCTCTGTTCTGCATAGTTGCAGTTCAAGCTCTTGTATCCTTTTTCTTTGGCTAACTGACATGGTTTCCACTTCGGCAATCTGTATGAAAGAAAACATAGATTGTTATTCTTTCAAAGAAAGAAAATCGAATCAGGGCAGTAAGAGCAAGAAATGAAAATAAGGACTTATAAGCATCATTTAGTAAAAGTGATGAAATTTGGGAGGTGATCATATAAGCTTGTATACAGGGCATGAGCCGAAATCTAACAACAGGCACAGATACCAACAATCTCTGTTAAAGGACAATAATAACAGATCAAATTTTCTCATATAGCTACTGTAAATGAATATCTGCAGTGAGAGGTTCCAAACCAGAAACCAGATAAGGATCATTAAATAGTTGAATCGTAGGGTGCATGGTCTAACCTAAAACTTAACCAACGATAAAGAGATTTCAAAAGTTTACTGTAATTCATGCAGAATTATATACATACTTGTGTTAAGATCTCATGACAAGAAAATAAAGAAAGAAAAATATATTGAATTTCTACACATTCTCAGTAGGGAATGCGGGTCTTTGATTGTCAGTGTACAACATAAGGCGTGGAGGGTAAGACTTTAAAACCCAATATGTATGAGAGAACACAATGGTAATATTCTTGTTCGAAAAGGAGAGGGAATAATCAGCGAGGTAGCAATGAATAAACATAGAAATAGTAATTTGGAATCATAGTTCTCTGAAAAACTCTGAATGACTACGAAGTGAAACAACATAAAACCACAGAATGAATGAAACTCTAATTTGCTAGAAAGCGTGTTCCTTCCCTTCATTATTAGCAGTTCAAAATAAGGTTACTATAGATAACAAACTAATGTCTAGTGTTCATTCTTAAAAGATAGTAAATATTGCATATACTGAATGCGAAAAAGAGAGTGAATATAGCAATTGTACACGGATCCATATGGGACTGCCACTTCTTTGATTCTTATAGTCTAGACCCCAGTCTCGTTGGCTCGTACTACTTCAAGCATGACCAGCTCTATGTGTTATCTTCCTTGGCTGGAACGTCCACATTGTCCACACAACTAAGCCGGAGACTGAACTAGCTACAGGTTTTGAATCACCCTTGGTCTAACCACTAAGCTTTTCCAAATGGCTTGGCAGCAAATAATCTGAACATAAATCCAAATGTTAAAACCAGTTTCCTTTTCAGATGTTTTTCCATCACTAAAGCCTAAATGAATTGGTTACACTTGCCCATAATCTTATTAACAGAGAAAGACAACCCTACCCCTTTGCTATCAATGTTACGGGAAGATTTAACTCAGACCCAAATACCCAAAGATTACTTCAACTTGAAAAGCCTAACTTTAGAGCCAGACTTCGATTGCACAGGTAAAGGATAGTAAAATATCAGGATAAGGCACTTTCAACAACCGTGCAACTATGTGAAGCTGCTCCAAATATCAGAGCAGTGATGAACTTTAAGGAACCTCCTAAAACTAGACAGAGGTGAACCTGCTTTCCCAACTAAATATAACTCCACATGAAAGAAGGAAAGAGGTGAGGCGGTAAGTGAGAGGACAATCAACAATCTGGGAATATAAGACATCAAAGCAATCAATGTTCAGCCCCCAATTCCACCAAAACTAGTTGCATTTTACTACATGCTAAAACTAGACGAGGTGAACCTGCTTTCCTAACTAAATATAAAACTCCACATGAAAGAAGGAAAGAGGTGAGGCGGTAAGTGAGAGGACAATCAACAATCTGGAGATGTAATACATCAAAGCAATCAATGTTCAGCTCCTATTCCACCGAAACTAGTTGCATTTACTACATGCTCCATTATCACATGACAGCACCTACAGGTAATTCGGAGGCCAAAACAAACTATCCAAATGATCCAGACAGTAGACATTCAAAGAAACCCTTTTGCTTCTCTACTTATACCAAGTGTTAAACGATCGTGAGGCCTAAAAGAAAGTTGCCAAATACTAGTCCTATTATTCCGATGCCGAACATACTCATTTTCCTTAAATGGAACCTAGACACGACCACAATTCCCCAAATTTGTTCCAAGACATTACTCGTCATAACCCCAAAATGAAAAATATATCATTATAATACACGATACCCAACTATAAGAACTGATTTCTACACCCATCTACAACAAAACAGACTGATCATCAGTAAAGCAACCACCTTTTGACACTTAAAACCTAAATTTCAAAACTGAACTTACTAGTAACAAAAACCAAAAGAAAATCAACAGACAAACAAACAAACATTGAAAGAACCATCAGACATTTTAGCACATGGAAGAAGTCAAGAGATTACTAGTCATAACCAAAAATGACAAATACCCCAAAGCAACCACCTTTGACACTCAAAACCTAAAATTTCAAAACCAAACTTAATTACTACTAAAAAAAAAAGAGGATCAACAAACATTGGAAGAACCACAATGATCAATTCATCATTTTATACAAAAACCCTTGAAGAAATTATACCTTAGAATCAGTAATTTGTTTCAAACGAAGAAGCATATCAAGCCCCTCCTGTTTAGCAGTGCACAATTCTTGTTGAAAACGATAAGCTTTTCTTTCAGAAACCATAATCCTAGCTGCTGCTTCCTTTGCTGTATTCAAGATTATGTCTGCATATGCCTTCTTTAATGCTCCTAACTTCTGCAAAACAACAATCAAACAAAACCCAAACATCAATCACAAAATCACAACCCAAACAACCCAAAAAAAAAAAAAAAATATCAATCAATCAATCCCCCAAAATCAGTCTCAAAAACAATGATTAAAAGTACAATCTTTGAATGGTTTCAGAGAGAGAAGGAATCAAAGAATCAAAGAATCAGAGAATGAGATGATCAAAATGGGTTTTTCAAGCTGCTTTAATGGTGGTTAGGTTTGGTTTTAATTATTACCTCTGGTTCTTCTACTTGTTCATGAGTGTTTATTTGTGTCTGGTTTCAGACTGAAGAAAGAGAAAAAAGGAGGTTGTTTTTGTTCCCTTCTGTTATGAACTGAAACTATTTTATAAATGGAGTTAATTACGAATATGGGCTTAAGGAGTCAGTTATAATAGCGTGATTGCCATGTTAAAATATTAGTTTTGGATGACGTGGACCCCCTGTTCGGCGCTTATCTTCTTTTGATCTTCCACCTACTTTTCTGTCCATTTGAAAATTTTCTGATACGTGAAACCAACGGTCTCGATCTGTGTGATTTTCTTTTTTCTATGTTTTGTTTGAGATTGTGGGGCCGTCTATGACACCCTGGACCGTGTTGGAACCTGATTAATGCACAGTGGGTGTGCTTGGAATATCAGATTCTGAAAGGACCATAAAACATCTCCAACAGTGGGTGTAAAATCCTACGTGGAAGTCTAATTAAGACTTTTATTTTTGGAGATTATACACACATAGTAAATATAGGACCCCATGGTTAAAAACTTTCTCCAATAGTGAAGAGTTTAACTTTAAAATATTTTTATATGATAAAATCTTAACCGTTTATCTTTAGTTTAACTAATTTCCTAAAAAATAAAATAATTGAAAATATGACGTGGAGGTGCAAGTGAAGGTGTAAATAGCACTTTCTTTAACACCTCCATATTTATTTTCCCATCCCTCCTAATTTATAGGATCAGCCATTGGAGATGGATTTATGTTATTTGAGGGTCTAAAATCCTACGCTGTCATGAAAAACAAAAACTTGACCCTCTAATGAGATGCTCTATGGGGCCAAGCTGAATTGAGTTGGTTGAAAATGGGAAAAATACGGTTTAGTCCAAAATCCCATCCAAATATACTTAGTTAGTCACACCACCCATTCAACTAGGTACAAATTAGTCCTTTTTCAAGGAAAGTACACAAATAACTTTCCATTTACAATTTAGTCCAAATATTTTGCTTTAGTCCAAAATGACTCATGGTGATGTCAACCAATTTTAAATAATATAAAAAATAATTAAAAACAATTTATCTTTCAAACTGTTTGTCCAAAATTCGCAAATTTATATATTTGGAAGCTTTTTAAGAGCTACAAAAGAGTACCCATATGACTATATAATTCTCATTTTTAAAAACTTAGTTTACATTGGTGTACAAACTTTTAGTACACAAACGTGTACAAATATGTCATCTCAAAAAATTCATCGGTGTCTTCAATGATATTCCACCGGATGGAATAGATCAGATGGTCGTTTAGTGACATTGTGAGTGCTTGCTCTGCAATGGTGCCCATCATCCTGTTACCATATCTTAAAAAAAATGTTGATACATATCAACATACTTTGTCATAGTAAATTAAGCGGAAAATCTAGCAGCAAACAAATTTTGCACATTTCCAAGGAACAAAATAACCTAGAGGAACTGTATGTTCTACATCAAGAATTTTGTGACAAGACAAAAAGATTGTCTAAAAGATATTAATATAAACAAAGTGGATGCTAGAGAGTGCGTGGAAAATTCGATTAAATCAGTAGATATAACAAGGCCAATGAAAAACACTTTACGAAACTAATAAAGTACTAGCACGAAGCATATGAAATTTAAAGGGTGCGGGCGAGCTTAAAATTACCTCAAATTCTAACACAACCGAAAGAATTGTGGGCTCTGAGAATTTGAAGAAGCTAAACTCTGGGTTACTCTAACAAGACTGACATATAATCAGTGTGGACCAACTATAATCACATCTGGAATTCCCATTTCTTTGGATATAATATCAATTTTTAATTCCACATTAAGGATATAATATCCTCATTTTGAATATCATGTAATAATACAACTACAATGTAAAAACTTAGTACATATGTAAACGAACAAGCAATATAGACAAGAGAAACACATACAACATGTGTACAATTATGTACATTAAGAACCAACATGTGTACAATTATGTACACTTATTATTCACATGTGCACTAGTTTGTACAATCTAGTTTCATGGGAGCCTATACTCTGGTGAATAACTAACAAAGACAATATCCTTAGCCGAAGGACAAATTTAACAAGTCACAATAGTGATCTATATAAAATCATCTTCCACCAGGTGCTAAATGAACGATAATATGGTTTAATCAAATTTTCATTTACATGGAGACATTGTAAAATGGAAAGTTCACAGACACCACAACCATGGCAACTTCATTGAGATCTAGAATTAAATCCAATATTCATAATAACAAAAAGTGGGTTTTTCATTGATGTCAACCTCAGAAATTGCACTTGTATCTATGCTCAAACACACTTAAATGCAAAAACATATGTCGTTCTTTAACTTGCATGGCCTAGTTAAACAAGAATGCTACAGTTCGCTAACAACTAGGTAATTTACATGACCACCAATTGTATATATCTAAACAAATACAGTAAGATGAAAAACAGGATATATATACCTCGGTTCTTTTTCCATGAATTATATTAGTGGCAACAACATTCATTGTATTTGCTAGCTCAGCTCCGCTATAATGCCTCTGCCATACTAAAGACGATCATAGAATCTGCATCTTCAGCTATTGGCAACTATATACACATTAAATTCAACAAGTGTACATTAAAATCAAGAAGGAGATTGATTAATATCTTTCAACCTAGAAGTTTCAAAATTAGGCAGATGTGGTTCAACTATATACACATTAAAAATCAACAGTGTACATTTATATACACGTTAACAATAATGCGTACATTTATGTACACGTCTAACAACAAATGAGTGTACATTGGTTGACCTCCAAAATTCTATTACCTAAAGATCATTTCTTTCAAAAAAAAAAAAAAAAAAAAAGCCTCGGAAAGTTTTATAATTCATTCTCATTACTTAGCAAATAAATTTTGATTACGATGCTATCACTAGCCACCTCGCAATCATCTCAGCCCTTATGTAAAGTTCCTTGCTCCATCCTTGCCATGGACCGCTCATTCTTTAGGGGTGGAGGGTCCACAATCATTGAGAGATCCAAATGTCCGCACTCTATATTATGGAAGAATGGGTCTAGAACCCCCGGACAAACCTAATTCCATATGCTATCTCAAAGGCACTGGACCAACAACTTTTTAATTTTCTTGTTCTACCCAAAAGAAAACAAAAACTCAACATGTACACAACGTTCAATAGGTGTACAACTATGTGCATTAAGAATCTAGACGTGTACAATGTATGTACATTAAGACTCAACATGTATACGGTTATGCACACACAAAGAATTCAATAACAAAGGCCCTTTGGTGAAAACTTAATTAACCCATTACGGTTTCAATAACAAACGTACAAAAAAGGCTGGTACACTAAGATTGTTACAAAAGGATTAAGACCATATAGCCATGTCCACAAAAACATTAAGCTTCAACATCTCAAAATCAACATCACTTTGACTTTTCCGTGTAGTAGAATTCCGCCCAACAAAATCATACAATATTAACTAACATTTTGGACTAGCTTTGCCCAACAAAAGCATGCATGACAAATTCTCGATTCCAATTCATAATCAAAGTGAGAACATCTACCTTACATACTTTAAAATATTCAACCATGAACCCTATGCTAGCAATAGATGTAGGAATAATCTTTGGATAGCTTTCTTTGCTGGAAACACCCAAACTCATATACATACAGTCAAGTAATAACTTATAAGGAAAATGAGAAATATAGCTACTAGGTTCATAAAAGTCACTAACAAAAAAGTAATGAAAATCTCCATACACAAAAAATCACTGCATAACTTCACAATCTAATAATAAAACCGATCTAACCCTAACACGCATACATGTTTCAAGATTTCTTAATCCATAAATAAGACAAAAAGTATTTGTATATCTAGATCGAGTCACATATCATCACATAATATTCATACACATGAATAAAAGGATTTTGGGGAAAACTGACTTCTATCCACGGTTGATTTCTTTTTCTTTTTCTCTTCCCAGTTTGATCTAGCTAGGAAGATGAATCAACCTCGTCCGATTTTCGATCATAATCATACATTATTCAAGTTTTAGAGGATAAGCTGAAGAAATTTTGTGGAATTGTTATCAAAATTTATCAATTTTTTTCCAAAACATCAATTAGAATGAGATGATTATAGATCTAAATTCTAATGATAAATCAAATAAAAATTCAAACCCGAAATTAAAGTAATTAGGTCTTTGAAACCACATATTTTTTAAAATCGATTTTGGAATCAAAAATTTAGCATTTAATCAAACTAGATAATAGCAATAGATTGAACTTACCTTTCCGTCACTTTGATTTGATAAATCTTGAATTAAGTTAAGGAAAGGTACGATAAACTTTTCCCCTCAAGTTAATCTTCAAGGAAAGGTGCGGTGATGAAGATTTAGGTTAGTCTAAAAAATCTAATTGAAAATGTTCTTGTTTGGTTCTCATTCATGTTTGAACATTGAATTTTCATTCGGACATCGTCGAGGAGATTAGGTTTTAGATTTTTCTTCTTTTTGAGATTTGTTTACAATGGAAATGAAGAGAAAGAGCGAATTATGAACTTCGTACCTACAGATCCATTATGATGGGTATTTTTGACATGATAAAAAAACACTGTGGACTGAATCGTTCTTAAACGGATTAACTCGTACCAAATTATGTATATTTGGATCTTCTAGTACTAGGCTTGAAAGGACAGGACTAAAGTGTCTAAAGCCCACTAACTTTGGGACTAAATGTCAATTTCTACATGATTAAACCCAAGTGTTGGGTTAATGTACAGTGCAAACTAATAATTATAATTATAATGTGAAAAGTAAAATAAAGTAAAAGCACACAACAAAAATTTTGTTGTGAAAAGAAACTCCAAAATGAAAACCTTGGGACCTAGTCTAGTTTTGAATACTCTCATAATTTAGCCTCTATACAAAAACTACTACCACTTATAAATGAAACCAAGTAAACTAACTCCGAGTTACTCGGTTCTTTCATTATCCCTGCGCCTAATACCAATTTAGTTTATGCATGCGAATCCTAAGATAGAGTCTGTTATCTTAAATTGTTCTACCAACGTGAAAACTTATAGCACTCAACTCCTTTGGATCGTTTTCTGGAACAGTAGAGGACTAATCGGTTTTCGGTAACCTCGCTCTATCAATATTCTATATCAACAAGTTAATCAAAGACATTGTTGAGTTACAAGGGATCTACCGTTTAATCAGTATAAATTCCTTTATATCTATTTAGTTCAACCAAGATTAAGATTACTGAAATAATCAAACCTTAGTTCAAAATATATTAGATTCGGATTCTGAAGAGAACCACCAAATGATAAAACGTCGATCTATACAACAATTTATGAATGATATACAAAGATAAACAAATTTAGTCATATCCTCAAATCAAGGTGCACAGAAAATATAATCACAAAGATTAAAATACGAATAAGAAAATATTTTTTTTTCCAAATCTTTAGTCTTCAATGTACCTTCACAAACATCTTGATTCCCTTGTGATCGACCACACACAGTATGGAGTTTGTTAACAATGGATATTCAATCAATAAGGATCTAAGAATCTCCAAGTCATTAAAATTTGATCTAGTTGTTGACCTTATATCACGTAGGATCACAAAATAAACAAACTAGGGTGCAACTAAAATTCAACTTAACCATTAGCAATCAAATTAATAATAAAAACTAAATAACAATATGACTTAGTTTCCATAACAGTATCTTCTAATTTCTTTTTTACCTCAAAGAAGTCTTTAAATGAAGCATACATACGAGTTTCACCTTAATTAAATTACTTTCCTCTTCGAGTATTACGAGAATGCTATTAGTGGACTTTCCTCACACTAAATGCGAAGTTCTTTATGTTAAGGCACAATTTTGTAAGAAGAACAAACTTCATTATTTAGAATTTCCAAAACCGAAAATACTGTTGTGGAAACTACCACTTAGCCGCAACACTTGTTCGGAAAATCCAACTCGGATTAACCCTCAAAACACTAAATTTTTGGATCGACATAGAATGAAAGATATACGACGCAAACACACATAAGAAGAAATAAGTAAAGCACACGGGATTTAACGTTGTTCGGCAATATTGCTTACATCCACTAAATGGCTACGACTTTCCCTTTATTATGGAATCCACTAAATATAGAATTACACTTAACGATTAACGAATCAATCAACAACTATGATCCAACATTGTGTTGATCATAAACCCTAAAATAACTCTCATGAACAAAACTCTCCAAAATTACCGAATAATGTCTAACCAAACAAGATAATATTTATATCTTACATAACGAGATGATTTGCTTCTAAACGACGTATCTTCCAACACCAACCATGATATTCCTCCATCAACGAACAAGGTGATCATATCCCTACTAAACGATGTCTTCCCCATCTTCATAAAATAATAACGATGTACTCTTTCAACATCAACAATGTACCTCTCAACACCAGAGAGTGGTCTCTCTCTTCCCTTAAAACTCCACCCCAAGAGGTGGGATAGAATCCATAGAAACCTTAGGACACTACATTGTGTATTCTCTAACTCTTTCCAAATTCCATATCTAGCTAACACCGTATAAGCCTCCTTACATATATATATATATATAGTTTTCATAACTTGATTGCTAAGTATTTGTCTCTTTGGAAAAGGCAACCCTGGCCAACTAGGAAACCTTTTGTTATTTAGGTAACCCATCTTCATATAGAAATTGTCATAAACAAGGAAACCTTGTTGTTAGAGCATAGCTCGGTTGAACCCACCAAGCGTTGGTATGTCAAGTTTGGTAGTCATATTTTAGTGAATCAAAACTCATCGAAGAGTCGCTTGATTATGTACTTGAGACAACTTCGTATAGGTTAGACTAGAAAGTCTAGGAATATGAGACATACAAGTATTACTCGAACACCTAAAGAATGTGAAGAAGTAACGAACTACAACGACGACATCATCCTTCCTCTTGAGGTTAGTAATATGGACTTGAATTGTTTCATTCCTAAGTATCTTTCAAGTCGTGCTATATTGAAAACATAACTGCGAAGATGTAAATGAATATTTTACTCTAGTAGTGAGACATGATCATATGATCATAGTATTAAGGAATTAGACTATGAAGTATAATGCTTATCTTTTGAACTTCATAGATATGACATCGACATAATATTATGAATGCTATTGTGATTATGTGTATGGGTAAGGTGAAGATTTCATCCTAGGAAACAATGTTTATATTTGTTTAAAGGAAGTACATTCATGAACTTGTTTTATGAATGGAAAGGAAAATCACTAGGCTTATTGGTATTGTTATTCAGTGCATATCTTTAGATTACCAATAGGTGTGAGTTAGTAGAACAGATCATAACTTTTTATGTATCCTGGTATAACTAATCGCATTGCCTGACTTCTAATTTGATATGACTAGTTGAAAAGGCGAGGGTACCCAAATATACCTCAAGCTAAAACTTTTCCTACCTATAAGTCCTTTCTCCAAAAGTGATTGTCTATGGACTGAGTCGAAACAATACAACTAATCGGTTCACACTTTGTGTGATCGTCTATGGATACGAGATCGAGACAATATAACAACGAAGTATGTTTACTTGATACAAAGGTTCAGAATTAACCAAACATAATAGGATTGCTGATGTGCTTTTAACAAGTTGTGGTAAAGTGGTAATAAAGGTTGTCGTTCACTCAGACTTGTAAAGACTCGGTTTAAGACTTAAAAATAGAAAATATATATACAAAAGATGTCACAATATCGAGAGACACTAGGACTTCGGATTCCACCATTAATCACATTCAATTGGTTCATATAATGACTCATAACAATTCTAGCTCTTTAGTTGACTCTTTTCTTTGCCTAAAGTAGATTTTATAAAGAATTAGATGTAAATCATAAGCATAGCGCATCAAGAGTTCTTAGACTAAGCATACGCCATCGGGAAAAAATCACAACTAATCAAGAAAAATCATAAATCAATTAAATCAATGCAAAAGTCATAGATAATCAAATATAGTTACCCAAACAATTGTGAAATAAGGTTTCCTCCGTCGTCCAGTCTTCAGGGTTTAGCTCCTCATGCTCAAAACGCACCCAAAGATAAAACATGGCTCAAGAGGTGTTTTTATTGAGCAAGAGTATAAAAGCGAATAGAGTTTGTAACAGATGTAATTGTTACAAAACTCATCATTCTGAGAAAGCGATGTGAGTCAAGCATAAAGTTTGAATAATTGTTAAGGTAAATTGTGACAAGTGAATTGAATTTGAAAGCTAAAGCTACAGTGTTTATGTCCGTTATGTGCTGTCATTCCACTTTCTCTTTCCCCTCGCTAATGATAAATCGAGCCTCTGCAGCCTCTGTTGGCTCTCCCAACTCCATCGGTCCCAAAGTCTCCACAGCCCGTTTAGATTTTCTATCCTCTTATATATACAGCAATCTCAAGAATCCAGTAAAATCTTCCACTTTCCTCCACCAAGTCTCGGACTTTTTATCCCTTTTTCTTCTCATTGCACGCGTTTTCTAGCCTCCAAAACTCTCCCTAACTCCTTCACGCTCTCGATGTATTCAACTTCTTCTAAACTTGGTAAGTACAAATACGAGAATATCTTGTCCTTTTCTCACATTAAACTTCCATACAAAACTCCGAGCTTTTCCATTCCCATTTATGACAAAACTACCAAATAAAAGGTTACCCTTGTTTTGGTTCCCGAACATAATTATCTCTGTTATGAAGGTAAGAGTTTAATATTGCATTAAAAACTTAAGAATCTCCCATATAAATCGTAACCAACTCTCCAGTTTCTCGAGCAAAGTTCCCTTAAAATCGGGATTTAAATGAAGAGGATGATGGGTTCCCTTATCCAGCGTTGGACTCCCTTTAGCACTTGGTTGTCACCTAGGTGTAAATAACATGTGGAAGCCCCTTAGTAATTGAGGTGCCCTTATCCAAATGAGAGGTCCGAATAGTAATTTTCTCCCAATGAGCGCAAATACCACTTTCCGAGCCAGATTTTCCGTAAAAGCTTATTTCTCCAAAAACACCTACAAAAACATAAAAAGCCATAATAAATACAAAATCGAGCACTAACAATATACAATTGAGATTATATCAGACACAAAAATGTGTCTATCAATTGCTTATCAAGTAAATAGGAATTAACGTTTGTGTAATTTACTTTAATTATAATAAAACAATTATAATGCGTAAATATAAACTAAATGACACGGCAAGATTTTGTTAAAGCAGGAAACCGCAAATGAAAAACCGGGACCTTGTCCAAAATTGAATACTCTCAGTTAAGCCGCTGCAAAAAATTACACCTAACTTCGTATGGTGAGACCAAGCAACTAAACCTATAGTTCACCTAGTTCCGTCTGTATTCCCACGCTCCAACTTATAAATAAGTCACGTACTTGAAACCTCCTTTGGTTCGTATTCCAAACATAAAGAAAGAACAACAAATATGTTTGGTATCAACTCTCTTCAACCAAAGGATATGAGTCAAACAAAGGCTCTTCCGTTTATCTTAACATAACCCTTCACAGGTCCTTGATCTATCTTATGTTCAATTGCCGAAGTAATCGTTTAAGATTAAGCCAAACTCTTAATCCAAAGAATTGTGTTGATGTTGATCTACTCAATTAATCAATCCAATATACCACAAGGATAAATCGATTATTAATTGGATCCTCTTTTACCAAAACAAGTATTGTGCACACCAAAGATTATAAAACCTAAGTCAGATCTTCAATATCTTCTTTGTCTTCAAATCTTCTTAAATCCTCAATAAAAACCCGCATTAATAATCAAGCCAGTCTCTTGTGATCAATCACCACAGAACTGAGTGCCGTTAACAATGGATTATCACAAGATCGTCTTTAGAACTAACAACGGTCTAAAGATCCCCTCACGAAACTCGAACTAGTTTGAGTGAATCTTATATCGAAGAGAAGATTCTCAAGCATAAACAAACTAGGTGCAATCTCAACCCTTAGTCAATCAAATCAATCGAAAACAAAAGATAAAACCGCACTATCTAGTTTCCCTGGCAGACACGCTAGAACTTCTCAATCCCAAATAAGACTTTAAACTCGAGCTAGTGTGAGAGATTTCACTAATTAGGTTACTCTTTTCTCCCGAATAGGCTATTTCACACAATAAATAAATAAAAGAGGAAGTTTGTTGTTACGAAGGATTAGTTTCTAGAAGGCAAACTTCAAGTATTTATAGACAAGAAGTTTGGACACAAAGGAATTTCCAAAACGAAAATATTCTCAAGATATTCATTAAAGCACAAATTCGGTTTTCATAATTCTCGGAAATGCTCATGTCAAAAATAATGAATGGCAAATCTCTCGGAAAATCTAATTAGTAAATGCACAAAACTAATTCTTATATTTCCATATAAAATGAAATTAATAAATTTAATTAAAAGATTCTTAACTTATTTATGTTTCAATCATGGGATTCTCTTCCCTTAGCTATTAAGGAATATCTTTGAACAATTAAAGAAATATACATTCACAGCACATGTTTAAAGTATGTCGACATCCTTACTTTGTAAGTTCCCTTTCACACTTACAACCTTGAAACCGATTTGCCACACTTCCAAACAAGTTTAGAATTGGTTCATCTGACTTTCAAGAACTATGTAATTGATCAAACAAACATTCAATCACAATCATGGGTTTAATCGGATTCTCTACAAAACAAGTTTTGTTTCTACCTTCCATGTGAGTACTGCATAGCACACTAGATTTCCAAAATTAGGTTGACTAGGGTACTAGGATCAGTTCCCCACATATATATGTATCTAACTTATATGTGTTGCACATGTCCATGGGATCGGTTCCCTTTGCCTAAAAACGTGTTACACATGTCCATATGATCGCTTTCCTTTCTCGCTATAAACCTTGTTGCACTCCTCATGCAAGGATCGGTTCCTTGTGATGTACTGCACTCTACTTGGACTTGCCATCTCTTTCCTATATTTGGCCTCGTATATAAAATCACAAACCCGATCATACTATCTGTGTGATTACTTAAGATTGGTTTCACTAATAAAAGTCATACTAATACATAAGTCGTGCCTTTGTGAATAGCTCTTACTAAGAACACAAACAAGTTGTGAGCGCTTATACCTAATCAATCATATTGGTTGTTCAGAAGATATGCAATGAATAACAAAACCAATAATACCGCACTTTTCTGCTCACAAACAAGTTTATGAACTTACTTCCTTAGAACACATGTAAAACATTGTTCCCAGATGAAATCCTCACCACCCATACATAATCACAATAGCATTTAAATGATTATGGCGATGTCTTATCTACAAATTTAATGGTTAAGAATAAACCTCGTATTGTATCCCTTAATATTATGTCTATCTAGAGTTCAAATATGCTTCAGCTTTGTTTTCAATATGCACGACGGAAAGATACGTCACGTTAGGAATGAAAATACCAAGTCAAATATCACTAACCTCAAGTGGAAGGATGATTGTTGTCGTTATGGCTCCTTGCTTCTTCACATCTTCAAGTCTTCTGGCACACTTGTAAGTCTCATCCTAATACTTTCAGCTAACCCATACTGAAGTTGACTCTAGTACATAATCAAGCGAGTCTTAACATGAGTTTTGATTCACTAAAATATAAAAACAAACTTGATATACCAACGCTTGCGTGGGTTCAACCGAGCCATGCTCTAACAATCTCCCCTGTCAATTTTAGCAAAACTCTTACATCATATGGATAAACAAATTAAAAGAATTCATTACACATACGCTTGATTCCCCGAATTAACAAAGACAAAGAATCGCCATATTCAACTTTTGAAAATGTCATTGTTGACATTATAATAACAAAACTAATACTCCCACTAAGGAAACAATTGTCTGAAACAATTTTTCTAATTTAGTTTAGCAAACCAAAAATCAACTAAGCACTTTAGTCCCTTTGTTAAACCGATTATCCAAAAACAACCGCTTGATTCGATAAGACCAGAATAAAGATAACTTTATTTTTATCATGAGGTTATAATTATCCATAAACTTAGACCTTTCAATTTTAAACAAAATAATTACTATGTTAGTTAACTAGCATTTCTTGTTAAGGCATTCGATTAGACTTGAATAACCGAAACCTCACTTCGATAAGTCTAACTAAGATCGTTTTAACTAGTTTCTCTTATCCCTAATCGAATTGACTAAAAACAACTCATACCATACACCTTTTATTTCCTTAAGCCATAAATAATTCATACAAACCAACATAAATCAACTTAATTATTCACCTCAACCTAAGCAATCAAACAACATAGACAATAAAGGCACCGCAATTGCACCGAAATTTTGTAAGCCTAAACAATTGATACCACACAATAAAGCAAGATAACAACATATTTTATTAACCGGAACCAATTGAATCACACACATCCACACACACATCATGGAATAAACATCAATTGAACCGAAATTTTGTTAAACAAAAGAAATAAATATATAATATAAACTCACGCTTTTCTTAAACATGAAAACAATTAACTAACAAGATTGTTACCTCAAATTTCGCATCCACTTCTCCAATTATGATTACATCTTGTTCGTGAAGAATTGATATCGAAATATCATCATGTTGTCATCCTATGCCGTAACAAAAGAATAAAAACCTTAACTTTACGGAAAGGTTTGAAACCCGATTTAACAATTGCAAAGCAAAAGAGTTGAAAACCGTCAAACACATATGCTTTTATGTTAAACCAAAACCCGATTCAACATATTGTGACTTTTTCACATATTGTTTCTACCGTAACCCCTCATGATCCTTTGATAAAGCCTACCAACATATATTAGAAAATTAATCCTGCTAAATCAAAAAGTCACCCAACCACAAGGGTTCACAATATATGAGATCGAATATTAAGGTAGTGAAACCGAAATCAAACATCCCATAAACATACATAGCAATAAGATAAAAGCATTCAAGCACAGGCTATGTAAACCGAAAACTATCACAAGAAAATTACCAATCAAATAATTTTATTCATAATAGACCAATACAATCAATGAAAGAAATCAAAAATTGATGTCTATTCTTCTAGATTAACTAATTCATTAAATAACTTAATCTCTAGTGGTGCTCTTGTTGTTCACTGAGGTCTCTTCAGTGTTCAAACTCTTAAAGCATGTCTCAAGAGACTTATGCGCAACCACTTCTTGTTTTTCAAGATCTTCAATTAGAGCTTTGAGCTCAGCAAGAATTCCTCTTGTTCATTCATTCTTATCTTTTACTCAATCTTGATGTCGAATAGTCATAGCAAGATTGGTTAGTTAAATCAAAACCTTGATATATTGAGACATACTATCGTAACGAATCCATTGGGTTTTGTTGGATCTTTATTTGTTGTAAGCTATGTACATGAGGCTCATCTTGTGATCCAAAGTAACTCGGAATCATCAATCAGGACATGATGTTTGATATGCCATTTTTCTTCCTCTCTGTATTGATTCCTTGACAATACTTAACCTTTTGAGCTTCCTCTCTGTATTGATTCCTTGACAATACTTAACCTTTTGAGCTTCCTCCTTATTAGCCTTTGAGACACTGCGAGTTATTGGAGGCGTGCTTTCTCATATATATATATATAAGGGATTGATCAGGGTATCAGAATACATGTAAGGGAAAGTTCCTCCTTTTAAAAGATACAACTTTCGGACCAAAAGACCTCTAGAGAATCCGAAAATATTAAAAAAAAAAAAAATTTGTTTCCTTAGTCCGAATTTCTCAAGTTGGAAGGATTATTAAAATCCGAAAATTCCAAATAACACCTATTTTTGGAAAATCATGTTAAACATGAACAAATTTTTTTTCTGACAACCATGGATTCGCAGCTACCCATAAACTGTCACATACATTTTCTGATAAGCAACTACACAAAACACATGTGCTCATGTTTTATTGTGCCTTTCCTATCCAAGTTTATGTGCAATGCAAAGGGGATGAGAATGCACAATTATGATACAATTAAAGTTGCATCGTATTAGCTTTTTCCAAAAACAGTGAATATCAGAAACACAGTTCATGTTTCTTTTAGGGATTTTCTGCCCAAAATATTTTCTCCCAAGACGATGATATTTTCTAACTCTAGAGATATAATCATGTGGAGTAAATGTACTAATGTGAGAATTTTCATAGATGGATAAATCTCTCTTAATTCTTTCAATGAGATGTTCATAAGATTTTCTCATTCTAAGGACCTCCTTATTTTTCACATTAGTGTGATCATCTGAAACAACTATCTAAATTCCCGATTGTTTCTTTTGGCGAGAGATTCGCTCTTTCCCTTCCTTCAGAAGTCGCTTCTCATCAAAACTTCAACTTGTTTCGATACGGGTGGAGGAACCTTTTTCCGAAGCCATTATCAACTCTTTCCTGACTCTTTGAGTTGATCTTATCGATGTGGTGTAATGTCTTTCTACCGAGAATAATCTTTCACTTTTTAAGACAAGAAACTTCCTTCAAAAAATTTACCCACCGTATGTGAAGAAGTATAAGTTTCTATCAAGTGACTGAAAATTGTATTCTTACAATCACCATTTTAATCGGTTCAAAGTTTCCTTTGGACAAGATTTCGTTTGATCATTAGTATATCTAGAAGTCGGTTTCTCATCCTCTTCTAACTTGATGTAGTTAGACAAACTACCATCATCTTGATCTATTTCAGGATGTGATTAAACCGTTTTATCACAATCAGTATAAGTCGGTAAGGACTTTTAGTTTTCTCATCGAAGAAATCACAACAAAGATCATTAGTCGTAATCATATGACGTGTCTCTTTATCTCGTAAGATATTTACCAAGAGCCTCTAGTTTGACAAAATGAGATCCATTTTCTCATTGGCTGGACAATTGATTGAATGTCTTTTTCCGATCTCTGTTTAAGAAGATTTGATCTGTCTTTAAAATAAGTACTTTAGAAGACAAAGATTGTATAGGCTTTAGGAGTTTTATCAACTCTTTATCAGCATCTTCTCTTTCATCAGAGGTACACATAGATGTTTTCGTCACTCCTGAATCATGAGTCAACGAAGTAGTAACATCTTCAACTTTTGAGTATTCATACTCTTTGCAAAAACGTTAATCAATGATATTAGATTCAATTCTTATAGGTTGGATCGCACCAAACACCCAGTGTATTAGATCTTTTTCGTGTTTGCTCCTCTGATACCAATTGAAAAGGCGGGTACCCAAATATACCTCAAACTAAAAATTCCTACCTATAAGTCCTTTCTCAAAGTGATTGTCTACTGGACCGAGTCGAGACAATACAACTAATCGGTTCACACTTCGTGTGATCGACTATGGATACGAGATCGAGATAATACAACAACGAAGTATGTTTACTTGATATAAAGGTTCGGACTTAATCAAACACAATAGGATTGCTTATCAAGTAAATAGGAATTAACGTTTGTGTAATTTAATTTAATTATAATGCGGAAATATAAAGTAAATGACACAGCAAGATTTTGTTAACGAGGAAATCGCAAATACAGAAAAACCCCGGGACCTTCTCCAGAATTGAATACTCCCATGATTAAGCCGGTACACAAAATTACACCTAACTTCGTATAGTTGAGACCAAGTAACTAAACCTATAGTTCACCTAGTTCCGTATGTATTCCCACGCCTCCAACTTATAAATAAGTCACGCACTTGGAACAATTCTTTGGTTCGTATTCCAAAACAAGAAAGGAACAAATAAATTTGTTTGGTATCAACTCTCTTCAACCAAGTGATATGAGTCAAACAAAGGCTCTTCCGTTTATCTTAACATAAACACCTTCGTCAGGTCCTTAGATCTATCTTATGTTCAATTACCGAAGTAATCATTTAAGATTAAGCCAACAACACTCTTAATCCAAAGAATTATGTTGATGCCCGGTCTACTCAATTAATAGATCCAATCTACCACAAGGATAAACTGATTATTAATTGGATCTTCTTTTACCAAAATAAGTATTGTGCACACCAAAGATTATAAAACCCAAGTCACATCTTTAATATCTTCTTTGTCTTCAAATATTCATAAATCTTCAATAAAAAACCTGCACACAATCACTTGAATCTCTTGTGATCAATCACGCACGTAATGCAGTCTCGTTAACAATGGATTATCACAAGATCGCCTTTAGAACTAACAACACTTCTAAAGATCCCTATTTAAACCCGAACTAGTTTGAGTAAATCTTATATCGAAGAGAAGATTCTCAAGCATAAACAAACTAGGTGCAATCAGATTTCAACCACCGTGGCCCGATCAAATCAATCAAAACAAAAGATAAACCGTAATTATCTAGTTTCCACCAACGACACGCTAGAGCTTCAATCCCAAAGAAGACTTTTAAACTCGAGTGGGTTATAAGAGATTTCCCTAATTAGTTACTTCCTCTCCGAATAGATTTGCCACACTAAGAATAACAACAAAAAGAGGAAGTCTCGTTGTTATTTAGGATTAGTTTGCTGAAAGGCAAACTTCAAGTATTTATAGACAAGGAAGTTTGGACACAAAGGAATTTCAAAACCGAAAATATTCTCCAAGATATTCATTAAAGCACAAATTCCTGTTCATAATTCCTGAAATGCTCTGTCCAAAAATAATGATCGAATATTCCAAAATATAATTAGTAAATCCACATTACTAATTCTTATATTTCCCTACAAAATAAAATTAATAACCTTAATTAAAAGATTCTTAACTTACTTATGTTTCGATCCTTGGATTCTCTTCCCTTAGCTATTAAGGAATATCTTTAAACAATTAAATAAATAAACATTCACAGCAGATGTTCAAAGTATGTCGACATCCTTACTTTGTAAGTTATCTTTCACACTTACAACCTTGAAACTGATTTTCCACACTTCCAAACAAGTTTAGAATTGGTTCATCTGGACTTTCAAAGAACTATGTGATCGATCAAACAAACATTCAATCACAATCATGGGTTTAATCAGTTACCAAAACAAGTTTCTGGTTCTACCTTCCATGTGAGTACTTTGTGCATAGTCACACTAGCTTTCCAAAATTAGGTTGACTAGGTACTAGGATCGGTTCCCCACATATATATGGTATCTAAGTTATATGTGTTTCACATGTCCATAGGATCGGTTCCTTTGCCTAAAAAAACGCTGCACATGTCCATGGATCGATTCCCTTCGTTATAAACCTTGTTGCACCCCATACAAGCACCGGTTACCCTTTGTGATGTACTGCACCTCTTACTAGGATCGGTTCCCCTCTCCCATATTTGGTCAGACAGAAAATCACAAACCCAATAACGTAGCGGAAGCGTAATAATTTGGATCAAGGATCCAAAAGGTAGTGAAAACTAGTGTGAAATCAATAGATTCACAAAAGTTATAAGAAAACTAGAGAGCAATAATAACTAAACAAAATATCTTTGATAACTCAAATAAGATAATAATGTTGAATGTGTAGAATTCTATAATACTAGGCCTTCATACATAGGCTTCACTATTTCCTAAAAGTATTAAAACTAGAAAAGGAAATCATACCAAACTAGAAACTAATATGTTCTAGAATAGTTCTAGAATAGGGAAATCATAAATTAGGAAATAATACTAGAAATAGAATACGGTTTGTCACTAATGTCAAACAGGGGTGACTTTTGTCTGATGTTCTACATCAGCCCCCTTCAAAAGAACTCGACTTCGAGTTTGGTGTTGGAGAGAAACATCATCGCCGGGAAAGTAAGGAAAGATATACTTAACATTGAATGTGGACGAAATGTTCATATTAGTTGGGAGGTCGACAACATATGCATTGTTGCCGATCTTCTTGAGAATGCGGATGACTAATCTTCTTATACTTTGCCTTGTTATATGTACCCACGGAAACGATCCTTGCTTAAGGCACCATAACCAGATCACCAACTTCATAGGATTGAAAACGACGCCGACGATCAAAGATCTATCTTGTACTTGGAATTAGTGACTTCCAAGTTTTTCTTTACCTTATCATGTAGCACTTGTAGGGACTCTATCATGTGATCCGCCGCAACATTGGAACTAGGAATGGATGGTAAAGAAACGAGATCCAATGTATGGTTAGAACCTTGGAATAAACAATCAAAAGGTGCATAAACTGTAGAGACCGATTAGAACCGAATTATAGGCGAACTCGCCTTGAGCGAGAGATAGATCCCATTGTCTAGGCTTCTTTGTCTCCTGATAAACAAATCTAATAAGATTCCCTAATGATCGGTTTACTACTTGATTTGCCCATCTGTTTGTGGGTGAGCCGTTCTACTAAACCGCAATTTGGTTTGGAGACGAGTCCAAAGTGTCTTCCAAAACCAACTTAAGAACTTAGTGTCTCGATCGGGAAGTAATGGTCTTTGGAATACCATGTAAACGGACTATCTCACTAAGAAAAGATTTGCCGTAGTCACAAGATCCATAGTCTTCTTGCAAGGAATAAAATGTGCCATTTTTGAGAAGAGATCAACAACCACAAAAATAGAATCATGAGCTCTTTGGGTTCTTGGTAAACCTAGCACAAAATCCATTGATATATCCTCCCAAGGAGCATCTGAATGGAAGAGAATGTATAATCCCCGTATTTTTGTGCATGACCCTTACTTCGCTGACAAACCATACAACGTCGCACAAAATCATGGACATCCTTTTTGAGAGAATTCCAAAAGTAACGAGTTTCGAAGCTAGAGAGATATAGTCTTATCTCGCCCGAAATGCATGTAAAGACCACTTTGTATGTAACTCCTTAATAAGGTGTTCCACGAACGGAACCACCGGGAATGCATAAGCGGCTACCTTTAAAAAGAAACCCATTATGTAAAATAAAATTACCCGCCTTGTTATGCGGAGGAACATTTCGCCATAGTAAGGAAAAGTCCTGGATCAAGTTAGGATATAACTCTTTAAGGGAGTCAAAGGCAATCACTTCCTGGATAGTAACAAGGAGTAATTCGGGCACATGATTTGTTAAACGGCTTAGTGCATCCGCAACCTTGTTGTTCAAACCCGACTTGTCTTTGAATAGAGAACGATATTCTTGCAAGGTAGAAAATCCAACTTGCATGCATTCTATTGATGGTGATTGATTCGAATATACTTGAGGGCTTGGTGATCAAGATATACAAGACAAAATCCTTGTGTATTAAGTAGTGTCTCCATTTTCGTAGTACCGAATCACAAAGATAGAACTCTAATTCATAGGTAGACCACTTTTGACGAGCTTCGGTGAGTTTTTCAAGAAATTCAATGGGTTTACCTTTATTGGGACAAAACAAAGACCAACTCCTAATATGGAAGCATCGATAATGTCTTCAAAAGCTTGCTCAAATCAAAGAAGGATGTGAGTGCCAGGTAAGTCTTTCTTTAGTAATTGAAAACTTGATTGACCATTCATCTCGTCCCATAAGAACTTTTATCCTTTCCAATGCACAAGAATAGGAGCTGCACAGAGCCAAATCCCTTATAAATCGATTTTAAAAGGAAGCTAAACCATGAAAACTTCGAGCTTCGATCTCGGTCTTCTGAGTAGGCCAATCACGAATAAATGGGATTTTGGAATCATCTACTGAATAATTAATGCTATAAACAACGTAACCCAAAAAGAACCTTAGAAGTGAAAATTGACACTTCTTTAGATTGATAAATAACTCATTCTCCTTGAGAGCGTTGAAAACAGCCCACAAATGAGGAGTTATGTTCTCTGATTTAGAATAGATATGATATCATCGAAATAAAACCACAACAAACTTACCAATGAAAGGTTGTAGGACTTGATTCATAAGCCTCATAAACGTACTTGGAGCATTAGACAAACCAAATGGCATAACAAGCCACTGAAAGAGACCATCCTTTCGTCTTAAATGCGCTCTTCCATTCATCTCCAAGTCGACTGATTCCGATGATACCTAATTAAGATCAATCTTAGAAAATATTATGGGAACCGAGAGCATATCAAGCATATCATCTAATCTTGAATTGGGAAACGATAGCGGATTGTGATCTTAATTAATGACTCTCTTTCGATACACATACGCCAAGTTCCATCTTTTTTGCACAAGAAGAGCCGGAACAAGACAAGGGCTCAAACTAGGCTGTATGAAACCTTTAGACAGCAATTCATCCACCTGTCCCCCTCGAAGTATATCGTGCTCCTTAGTGCTCATACGGTAGTGTGGAAGATTAGGCAAACTTGCACCGAGGCATGAGATCTATTTGTCAATATTTCTCATAAAAAAAGAATCAGGCACATCGATGGTAAAACGCATGCAAACTCATCTAAGTAAGGACCGCACTTGAGTAGGAATAGTCAGTTGTAGGAGGTCGGGAGTAGAAGGTTGTACAACTAAAGGCATAGATCGTACCGATTCTTGTGCATCGGCTAAGATGTCCTAAAACCAACATCGTAGTCTCTTCTTTGCATTTGGCTTAGGTTTCGCATACGATGGTTGCAATATGATTCTCGCTTCCATTGTACATGAATGAATACGTATTAGCTTTACCTCTATAAGTCACATCTACATCATATATAGCCATGGACGCCAAGTAATATGTGGCAAGCAAAGAATATCCACAACATCACAAATCACCGTCTCGTTATATGCTCCAATTTTAAATGACACGAAACATTGAGAATCTACATTCTTCTTGTTGTTATCATCAATCCAACCAATGGAGTATGGTTTAGGATGTGGATGAGTAGATAATTGCTTTTTCCACCAATCTAGATGAAACAATATTTTGACAACTTCACCTGTCAATGATCATATCACATATCTTGTCTTGCACACGAGTTTGAAAGTAATAGACAATTACGGGTTGGATAGTCAGGAGGAATGGACAATAGATTTGAATAACATAAGAGACATAATCACTTTCATCTCCTTCCTCCTCCGCATATGCTTGTATATCTTCGATATTTCTATGAACATCTTCACTTTCTTCCTCATACACAACAAACTCTTCTTCGGTCATCAATGTACGCCCACTTCTACATTGGTTTGATGTATGGACTGGCCGCTTACACTTATAGCACTTGTTTTCAGTTGGGTATGCATAAGGGTTTTGAGGTTTTGGTCTAATGGGTGGAGCATTACTAGGTCAGGGGTGGGGGTGGAAAAGTCTTTGTGGTAGGTGGGTTTGGGAAGAAGATGGTTGGGTGATAGTGGTAAAGTGGTAGTGGTAGTAGGAGAAGTACAGACCGGAATGGAGAAGGTTGTTGCCTATTAGGAAAATTTTGAAACGAAGGTTTTCTAGGGTAAGAGAATGAGGATTTTTGGTATGGTTGTGGAGAAAGTATGAAAGATTCTATCTTTAAAGCATTATTAATGACAATGAAGAGAAGTATATTGTTGAGTAGCTAACCTTTCTTGTATATTCCAATCAAGTCCATTGATGAACCGCCCAATTGTTTGATCAACCGTCTCATTCACTGTTCGGTTAGATAACAAACGGAAAATTCAGTTACATACTCTTGTACTGCATGGTTGCCTTGAAACAATTTTGCAAATTGATGAACAAGGTTTGTATGTAATCCGAGGAACAAATCTTCTCTTCAACAGTTTTTTCATGACCGTCCAGATTGAACTTGTCGCAATCCTTGATTGGCTCGTTCTATTTGAAGATGATCCCACCATGAAGAAGCTCAACCAAAGAACTTGAAAGCAACAAGCTCTACTTGTTGATCTTGTATGCGCATATAAGCAAGGAAACGATCAACTGTGCACACAGCCAATCTAAGAAATCTTCAATGTATAAGAGTCCATCAAACGGGTTATATCAGCTTTGGGGCGATAGTTTTGTGGATTTCCATGTTCCTTTGGCTGGAGCTATGGTGGAGGATAATAATATGGCTCATAATCTTCAACATCAATTGCTTGTTGTTTTGTAAGATTTGAGCAAGTTTTTTGGGGAGAGTAGAGTAAGAGCTAAAATCTTCAAAGAATTCAAATTGTGGGGTTGTGTAAGGTGGACAAAGAGTATGGGTGAGTGGATTGTAATGGATGATAATATGATTTATTTAGGGAGGCGTAATTGCTGGAAAAGGTTGGGAAGAGGCTGGGGTTTGAGGTGAGCAGAGAGTTGGGAGGGGTGGAAGTATGGGGATGGATAATTTCATCTTGGGTTTTAGATTTTTCTCCAAGTACCTTCTTTCCTTCTTCTTTCTTTCCTTCTTCTCCCATGAACTTAATAAACATACTTTCGATTTTTTTGTGATATCATCAAACGTTCATCCATTCACGTGTTAGCTTTTTTCAATATTGATTCCCATTGCTTTCACATCACCTTCTAGGTCTTTCCTCAAACTAGTTCTTAACTCTTCAATCTTCTTATCACCCATGTTAGTGAGGCTCTCAATCGAGGCTCTGGTACCACTTAACGAGCTGGAAGCGTAATAATTTGGATCAAGGATCCAAAAGGTAGTGAAAACTAGTGTGAAATCAATAGATTCACAAAAGTTATAAGAAAACTAGAGAACAATAACTAAATAAAATATCTTTGATAAATCAAATAAGATAATAATGTTGAATGTGTAGGAATTCTACAAGGCTAGGCCTTCTTATATAGGCTTCACTATTTCTAAAAAGTAATAAAACTAGAAAAGGAAATCATACCAAACTAGGAAACTAATATGTTCTGGAATAGTTCTAGAATAGGGAAATCATAAATTAGGAAATAATGCTAGAAATAGAATACGGTTTGACACTAATGTCAAACAGGGGTGACTTTGTCTAGATGTTCTACATCACCCAATCATACCATCTCAGGTGATTACTTAAGATCGATTTCACTAATAAAATTCATACCAATACATAAGTCAGGACTTTGTGAATAGTTCTACCAAGAACACAAACAAGTTGTGAGCGGTTATACTCAATCACACATATTGGTTTTTCATAAGATATGCAATGAATACAAAAACCAATAATACCTGGCAATTTCCTTTTCGGTTCACAAACAAGTTTATGAACTTACTTCCTTAGAACACATGTAAAACATTGTTCCCTAGGATGAAATCCTCACCTCATACCCATACATAATCACAATAGCATTCAAATTATTATGGCGATGTCTTATCTACAAAGTTTAATGGTTAAGCAATAAACCTGACGTGACATTCATTAATACTATGTCTATCTAGAGTTCAAATATGCTCATAGCTTTGTTTTCAATATGCACGACTTGAAAGATACGTTAGGGAATAAAACAAATTCAAGTCAAATATCACTAACCTCAAGTGGAAGGATGATTGTTGTCATCAGATCCTTTGCTTTCTTCACATCTTCAAGTCTTCGTAATACTTGTAAAGTCTCATATCCTAATACTTTCAAGATAACCTATACGAAGTTTACTCTAGTACATAATCAAGCGACTCTTAACATGAGTTTTGATTCACTAAAATATAACAACCAAACTTGACATACCAACGCTTGGTGGGTTCAACCGAGCCATGCTCTAACACTAGTTTTGATTACTTAGTGTAACCGATCCTAAGTAATCACCTGAGATGGTATGATCTATATTTGTAATTGGTGTGATCGATCACAAAAGAGTTGTGGAATTCATCCTTGTAATTGGTGTAACCGGTCCTAGTAATTGGTGTAACCGATCCGAGTGACTTGTGTAACCAATCACAAGCAATACCATGATTATATGGTAACCAGTCCTGGTAATTAACTTAACAGATCCTAGTAACTGATGTAACCGGTCCTGGTAACTTGTGTGTCCGATCGCAAGTAATCCATATTATGGTATAACTGATCCTAGTGATTGGTAGAACCGATTGAACCCGTGATTATGATTTGATATTCGATTATTCGCATGGTTGTCTTGGAATACAGATCACGAAACAATTCTAAACTTGTTTGGAAGTGTGGTATAATCGATTTCAAGATTGTAAATATGAAAGATGATTTACAAAGAAAAGATGTCAACATTGTAAAAATAAAAAATTTCAAGATTGTAAATTATTTTCAGTTTCTGAGGAGTTTTGATTTGTACCTGAAATTAGGTTAACACCGAGAGAAATGAGATCACACAAATTAATTCATACAGACGAGTGATCAGAGAGAGGGAGAGAATTCCGTTTCTCTTTGTTATTCGACTTCTTCAATTGAGAACCGAACTTTTCAATCGAGAGAGACGAAAACTTTAGTTCTTCAAATTGATTCGCTTGAGATTGACGATAATTTTTGGATTTCAAATGAGTCGCTTGAGAAATAGTAGGGGACGGACAATTAGGGAAGATCCAAGTTTTTTTATTTTCTAAGATCTCTCTACCAGCAGCCACCTCTATCCCAAATGTGCAGATGACTGTAGAAAAAAGTATCTGACTGGTCAGCTTATGTGTAAAAAAATAGAATCAATGGAAAACGAATTGAGTGCCCAGAACGAGGCCTTGGGTTGTGGCATGTGGTTACCCTTCTTTTTTGGATGGTGAAAAGAGAATGTCACTCCCAGATCCTTGAATAGCATAACACTAATCTCATCGTTTTTGCATAATTTTTGAATTCCTTCACTTAGAGAAAGGGCTATGGAATGAGTGTGAAAAATACTCATTCACTGACATAATGAATGAGGGGTTAGGTGACAGAGGGGTTTACTGACTGCGGGAACAAAAAAAATATACACACTAAGCGGCATATTTTCAGTCTCCTAGGTATATATTCGTTTTTATATTTGTAAAATATTTGCGGTATCCGGTAAAAGAGTTTAAACTAAATTAAAAAACTAAAAGATATGCCTAAGAGGCTAAAAATTTCCTCTTGGAGATGGAAATTATAACAAACGACCAATGATCAGCCGATTCTCCATTTTCTTTCTCTAACAAACGACACATTTTCAGCCATTTCTCTTGGGCGGATGAACATCAGTCGTTCAATGGAGACTTTCCAATGCTCACTCGTTTGAATGAGTGTACGAGTGATTCATGGGGAAAGTGCACCCATCCACTACACACGGTAACATAAAATTAGATCAAATAGAGTGATAACTATTCGAATTGTATTCCTAACCATTGTGGAAATAATCCTCACTCCATAGCTCTTAGGAATCGTATTCCTAACCATTGTGGAAATAAAATTATATTCTTTAGGAATTGATTTCATTCCCTCCAACCAAATAGACCATGAATAGAACCGATTGATGTAGATATGGCTTGGGTCCTAAAGTTAGACCCATCAGTAATAGTTATTGGTACTTGGGTTAGTGAGTCCATTCTCTTGTGATGAACTTTGAACTCTTGGTACTAGGTCTACATTCCAGGAAATTGGAGAGCTTTCTAGACCTTTTGACATATATTTTTTAGATTAGCGATTACATGAGGATATGTCATACGCGTAAAGTCATTTGTTAATTTTGTTTAAAAGAGGCAGGGCCTTGTGGTCCCAAATTGTTGTCGATAGTTTCATGTTTGATTGCCATTTTTCGCAGTATTCACCAGAGTTGCATGGCTTTCTTCCTTGTTTGTGTCCTGTTGATACCCCTTTGTAATTAAAATGTTCAGTTGAAACCCCTTCGTAGTTGAAGAAAAAAGTAAAAAAGTTGAAATACTCTAAAGAGATCGAGATTGAGTCGGGATTTTTGAGCATGGGGAAAGGAGTAAAGCAAGGCAACGGGATAAGGGAATAATAGTAAAGAGCCGAATATAGTTAGAAACCAGAACTAGAGTGAACCAAACTATAGCTTCAGTATTTGAGTGGTTAATTTTGAGAAGGGTAAAATGTGAAATTACACTATAATTTTTTATGGGTGTTCTTTGGTTTATAGTTATTCTTATAATTGGTCAGACTTTCTTGCGTTTCTAGCTTCATCTGAGAGGACATGACCAAGTCTATATAACAAGAGGAACTAACTAGCTAGCAACAAGGCAGGCAAATCAACTAGAAAAATAAAAAATAATTGATACAAAATTTGATGCTTAAAATTTTCAAACTAAGGTTGAAAAGACGAGGTTACCCAAATACACCAAAATCTTTTATTTATCAACCTGTAAATCCTCTACCGAACGCGATCGTCTATAGATACAAGATCGAGAAAATACAACAACAAGATAACTTGTGTGATTGACTATGGATACAAGATCGAGATAATACAATAACAAAGCGTGTCACTTGATGATAGGTTCGGTAAAAACCAAACTCTATTTAATCACTATCAAGTATTACAGAGTTAACGTATTTGTGTATTTTACTTTATTATAATAATAAAGTAAAATAATTATAATAAATAATTATAATGGGGAAATCAAAGCAAGATTTTGTTAACGAGGAAACCGCAAATGCAGAAAAACCCCGGGACCTAGTCCATTTTTGAATACTCTCAGAATTAAGCCGCTATACAAAATCTAATACCAACTTCGTACAGTTGAGACCAAGCAGACTACCCCTAGCTACTTAGTTACCTCAGTATCCCTGCGCCTTTGACTTCTAGAGACACGCACGTGAATAGCAAGTCCTTTGGATCGTATTCCAAACAACAAAGGAAGAATCTGTTTTGTAACTACTCTCATCAATCTTGATAAAGATATAGATGAGTTTTGACAAAGGCTCTTCCGTTTAATATAATAAACTCCTTTTTCTGGTCAGATAAATCTAACTTTAACTACCGAAATAGTCAAGTATAGATTCGCACTCAATCAATATAAATCTCAAAGAGAAATATAGAGAATGTCGATCTCACACAACTAATCAATCATATTTATCAAAGATTAAATGATTCTAGTTGGATCCCAGACGATCTCGGTTTGTGCACACAATTCACAAGATACGAAAACTAATAAGAAATCTTCTTCGTCTTCAAACCTTCTTTTATCTTAAAAACCTCCACAACACCACTTGAATATCTTGTGATCAATCACACACAGAACGGAGTCTCTGTTAACAATGGATTATCACAAGATTTCTTTAGACCTAACAATAGTTCTAAAGATCCCGTCGATACTCTGATCTAATTTGGGTGAATCTTATATCATAAGAGAAGATTCTCATGCATAAATAAACTAAGTGCAATCAAATTTTCAACAATTGTTAGTCAATCAAATCAAATCGAAAACTAATAACACTACAGTTATCTAGTTTCCCACCAACGGTACTCGTAGAGCTTCTTGATCCTACATAAGTCTTTAAACGAGCGGTCGTAAGAGATTTTACCTAATTAGGATACTTTCTTCTGCGAATAGATGGCTCCACCAGAAACTACAATAAATGAAGTTTGCCTGGCTCTTAGAATAGTTTGCTAGAAATGAAAACTTAAGTATTTAAAGACCAAGGATGTTTGGACACCAAGGAATTTCCATAACCGAAAGTATTCTCAGGATATGCAATGAATGCCAAATTCGGTTTTCCTAATTCCAATAAATTCTTGTCCAATATTTTTGAAATTTCTCAATAGAAAATCTCTAATTAGTAAATGCACATTACTCATTTTTATTCTCTAGAGCTATGCATTAATTGTTGGTAATTAAAGCATCTAAAACCAAAAGCCTTAATTAAAAGATTCTTAATTTATTTCGACACAGGATCACCTTGAGTACCACGGAATATCTTTGAACAATAAATCATAAGAGTTACTGCTCGTGTTCAAAGTATGTTGACATCTTTTCACTGCAAACCTTTATTTCATATTTACATGGATTTGCTTTATTCGAATCGGTTATACCATACTTCCAAACAAGTTTAGAATTGGTTTGCCTGTATTCCAAGACTACTATGTGATTGATCATATCAAATAGCATACATGGGTTCAATCGTATACCAATCACTAAGATCGGTTATACCTAAATATGGAATTACTTGTGATCGATCACATCAGTCACTAGGATCAGTTACACCGGTTACAAGGATCGGTTCCATCTACACATGGTATCTACTTGTGATCGGTCACACCAATTACCAAGGATCGGTCACAAAACACTTATGATTGGTCACACCAATTATTAATATCGGTCACACCAATTACAAGGATCAATCATACCATCACATGGTGATTACTTAGGATCGGTTACACCAATTATCAAGACCGGTCATACCAAATCATAAGTCTAGGCATTGTGATCTGAAAAAGCAGGGGTCTAACAACCACACCCAATATTTCATTAGGCAATCTATGGACTAACTCCAATGTAATTCCAAGAGAATCAACTAGACAGTCAGACTCAATCAAGGAAATATATCCAAGAGTTATATCTTTGTTTCTCAATGTAATCAGCAAATCAAACAGATAGAAATCCGTGAGCCTGATTATTATGAGAAATAACTTGAACGGTACCAAAGACCAATGTTCAATGTCAATCAATTTCAATCAACAATCAAAGGTTGGATTTACCAATTAATTTAACTACGCACAACCTGTGATATTTCAATTATATAGAAAATATGACGCGGAAAAGAAATAACACAGACACCAGAAGTTTTGTTAACGAGGAAACCGCAAATGCAGAAAAACCCCAGGACCTAGTGAATATTTGAACACCACACTGTATTAAGCCGCTACAGACTCTAGCCTACTAAAAATTAACTTCAGACTGGAATGTAGTTGAGCCCTAACCAATCTCACACTGATCAAGGTACAGTCATGTTCCTTACGCCTCTGAATCCCAGCAGGACTCTACGCACTTGATTCCCTTAGCTGATATCACCCACAACTAAGAGTTGCTACAACCCAAAGTCGAAGGCTTGATAAACAAATCTGTCTCACACAGAAAAGTCTATTAAATAGATAAATCTGTCTCCCACAGGAATACCTATGAGTTTTTTGTTCCGTCTTTTGATAAATCAAGGTGAACAGGAACCAATTGATACACCGATCTTATATTCCCAAAGGACATCCTAGTAATATCATTCACCTCACAATAACTTAACTATATGGTAGTAGAACAAGTTATTGTGGAATCACAAAGAATGAGACGAAGAGCTTTGTGATTACTTTTTATATCTTACCTATCGGAGATAAATCTCGAGCAAATCTTAGAGAAAATAGTACTTAATACGATAGAAAAAAGTAAGATCAGAACACACAACTACAGAGAAAATAGTTGGATCTGGTTTCAGAATCCCAATGAAGTCTTTAAGTTGTTAACCTATAATGGTTTTAGAAAACACCTAGGTTAAAGGAGAATTTACTCTAGTCGCAACTAGTATCACATATGAGGTGTGGGGATTAAGTTTCCCAATTTCTAGAGTTCTCCCTTATATAGTCTTCAAATCAGGGGTTTGATTACTTTGGGACAAAGCAAACAATATTCATTGTTAGATGAAACCTGATTTAAGATACAAGCTAATATTTTCCACCTTTAGATGAAACTTAGTTTGTTACAGACAAATGAAATATACATTCATTTAGATATGGGTAACCATACCTAAAAGTTTATATTGAGTTGGCTCAATAACAGTTGACCGAAGTTAGCTATATGAACACTTTTGTATTAAACATGTTCATCTTAACACATCTAGATCAAATGACTCAAATGAATCTAGTTGTGTTACTCATAGAGTTGTTCAATTGTTTATATTCTCATAGAAGTATACAAGACACAATTAAAGCAAAATCGTATTGATTCAAAAGAATCAATTCATGAACTATTTAGCCACGGTTTGCAAAGATTGCATTCCTTATTATATAAATATATTTATTCATGAGTATGAAATCATAATTAACCGATTTAAGAACTTGAACCACTTAAGTTTGCAAATGGGTACGCAAACTTAAGTTCCGGACATTGGTCACAAGACGACAGTTTGCAAACGGGTACGCAAACGTTAGCTCCGGACCGAACTCAGTTGAAACCATTTGCAAACGGGTACGCAAGCTTGGTTTCCGGACTTCAATAGTTAAATCAGTTTGTGAACGGGTATGCAAACTTAAGTACCCTGAGTAATCAGTTGAATAAGTTTGTGAATGGGTATGCAAACTTCCGATCCTGAATTCCGAAAAAACAGTTCATACACTAAGTACACAAATCGTAATGTTTCCAGACATGGGTTTTAGCTCTTAACTCCCATTTCAATCATTGAAACATTCTTAGAAGACGGGAATAGTTGTATCACACAAACGATTAGCTTCAAAGCAATTTTCAAGTGATAGAATGATCAATACGAAACATTCCGAGTCTACATCAAATGACTGTCTCACACAAATCATGTAATATGTTACCGGGTGATTTTTACATGATCATCTTTTGACTTTCGTCAAGAATAATAATGAACATAGTTAAAGCAAAAATCTTTCCAACACATATTTCGAGAAAGATATAAGCGAGTTAAACTCATCTCGAAATATCAAATGTGTATAATGTAAAGTCTATATAGCTATACGACTTTGTATCAATAAGAGATAGAATAAAATAGACTTCTGAGTGATAGATGAGTTCAAGTCTCCACATACCTTTTGTTGGTGAAGTTCCACAAGATCCCCGTAGTTCTTCGTCTTCAATCGATGAACGCCGTGAAGTCTAAAGCTCAACCACACATTTTATCCTAATCCGAGACATAGCTATAAGTATACTAGAAATCAAGACTTATAGTTTTGACAAATAAACTTGAGAAACAAGCTTGGGATACCAATGCTTGCGAGTTCGACCGAGCAGTGCCCTAACAATATCATTAATTGTCAGGGTTTTTTGTGTTAAGGGCATGAATGGATTGAAATAATTTGTAGCTGGATGATTAAACTTGGAATTGGATTCCAAGATTGTTTTTAAAAATAATTGTATATTGGATATATAAATTATAATCTCTAATGAATAGTCTCAATAGGGCGTTGATAGAAAGTAATCCTAGCCCTCTTGAAACCCTAGTAGTAGTAGTAGTAGTGAAACCCAAACAGATAAAGATTAGGCAGCCAACCTATGTCTCGGTTTGTCCACTCTTTCCCTCCTCTGTTCTTCTTCGTCCTTGGTTCTCCACTTCTTCTTCTTTACTAGTCATGTGATTTCACCAGTTTTTCTTCCCATCAACAACAACTACTTCGAATCTTCACCAACAACAATCGAAATCAACACTTAATCTTCATTTATGAACTTCCTAGGTATAAAAAATTTGGGTTGAAGCGGGTCTATCCCACTAGACAGTAATACCATTTTCTTTGGTTAAAATTTTTATATTACTTTTTAAGACGTTGAACCATGAATAGCTAAGATGTTCTTCAGTGATTCAAGGTAATATACGTTAACTATATTGTGGAATGTGATTTTACAGCAATGAGTTGCACTTCAAAAATCACGCATACATGACCATGTGTGTAACTACTATACTAAATTGGCTTATCTTAAAAAGTTTAGTACGCAACTTACAAAATGTTTGGGGGAACTGGGGGCAAAAAAAAAAAGGACTATGTAATCATGTATGGATTAGTTAGACGGTGTATTCAAGAGAGTTATGAATTTTGGACATTAATCATTTTTGTCGCATGAGCTATGAACTATGTCAGTTGATTTTATTCTTGATAGATTTTACTAAAACAAAAGTTAAACCGGGTCAAAGCGAGTTTAAATCCGAAACCGACTGGCCTGTAGCGGGCGGGTTAAAACCCGAACCAATAATTAGTCGGGATGGGTTGGTTATGAAAATAAAAACCCAATATAATTGGGTTGGTAGTTGGTATTAGATAAAGCCCGACCCGCCTGACCCTTGTGCAGCTTTATTGCTAACCTCTGACTTTTCCCTCGGTCCCAATAACTGACACAATTGAATGAAATGGTGCTTGTACGTCAACAAGCCATTGAGCCTGACTTATATCTTTAATTAAGGTCCTTGGTGGAGCAAAAGAACTAATACGATTACTTGTATTGGACTTTTTTCTTGTAGCTCCTTAAATTTAAGAAATGTAAAATTCATCATGTAATAGCTGATGTTAGTTGGATGTGTTTGTTTAATCCAAGTTGACTAAGATTTTGTGTTACGTTAATATTTCAAAGTGATTTTCATGTATACATATATGACTAGAATTCATGTTGGAGGTAGCAACCGATTCCGTTCTGCAAGTATTATGTCTGGTAGTACTAGGTCGCCAAGTACTACTCCTACCTCAAATGAAGTTAACTTTCCAAGGGGTTTGCTCGATTCACAAGGCTCTCCATCAACTGATGGTGAAAACACAGCTGCAAGTCCAAGTGTAGGGAGTCGACGTGTGTCTTCGTCACATGGTGACCATTCTCTAATCCAAGGTAATGGGAATCAAGATGAAGAACATGGATGGCATGAGGCTTTTCATCAGGTAGATGATGATCCTGGCGAAACCGAGGAAAGCATGAACGATATAATATACAACCTTGTTTTTTCAGTTTCCTTTATGTGATACTAGTAAGGCCACATGTGCGATGCACATGCTTGAATTGGATTCTTTTAACAATACCAAATTTGATAATAATGGAAAAAAAAACTTAAAATAAAAATTTAATATCCTTGTTTGTACTCATTACGTAGATAATTTAAAGAGCTTTCCAAATATATTAATTTTGCAAAAATCCGATGTGTATTTTAAAGATATCTAAGTTTTAAATTTTTTGATATATTTTCAAAACAATGGCATTCAGAATATACAAATATTAACTAAAAGTTTAGTTAATGAGGGTATTACCTTGTTTTTTCACCAAAAATACCTCTTTTCTTTATATTAGTATAAGATAAGATAAGATGTTATATGTTATGTTATAAATTGACATCTTGTTTTTTTATAGGTGATCAACTTCCAGAATTTCCATTCAATTTCTCGGGCCAACCAATAGAAGATATTTCTAAGCCATAGGCAGACTTTTGGTAATAACTAGGAGTGTTGTCTTACCACATTATGAGGATTGGAGGATATTCCTTCCGGAATTTAATAGGAAGAATTTTGGAGGAGCCTTAAGAGTGAGTACAAGATACTTGAAATCATCAAGGGCAAGGTTTTAATAATCAAATAATTCATGGAAGAATAGAAAGAATAAACTAAGAAGGTGGTGTGATAAGTTTGATATTATGGATGCGAAAAAGCACAATAGACTAGTAGGTGTGAGGAGAGAGGATTGAGAACGCTTTGTTGATATGTATGCTTCTGCTAAGGATAAGAAACTAAGGGAAATAGGGAAGCAATCAAGAAAGCAACCAAAGCTCTACATACTACTGGAAGGGATGGCGTTGCTCATCGTCCGCATGTGATGGAACAACAAAGTCCAACCGGCAGTGTATCATGATCTGTTGTACACTTGGCAACACATGTTTACCAAGAAATCCCTCAAGAAGAACTTGATTTAATAGACCCAGATTGTTATGAAATAAAATGCAGAGGATATGTTGTAAGTCTCTTTGAATTTTGTTTTCCACTTACATATAATCTGATTTACTTTCCGAGCAAAGATAAGGGAGTCGAAAGAAACTGAGCAGTATCGAGAGGAAACCAATTTGGATTTCCATATATTTGTACGTAATACTGTCATTTTATTCAAGTTGCTAAGTTTTTCCTTTTGAAAAAAAATAATTTATACCGAACAGGGTCCCATGGGAAGGTATAATCATGTATGAAATATAAATGCCTGTGGTTAGTGGATCTCCTGTGGGTGATTCTAAGACAGCTCGATAATAATGCGAGATATACAAAGAAGCTAGTCATAGCACCAGATATTTTTGACAAGCTTGGTTAGGTCATATTTATTATGTTCAAATCTTCTTTTATGGTTTTCAGGCGATTCATTGCATTGTTTATTATGATCACTCCAATAACACTACATCAGCACTGCCACCATGATATAACTTATGTTAAAGAGAGAATATGAAGTATACTCAAGTAACTTATTTTGTTCTACCGTGTATTATGAAATGAACAAAGTCATTATATTGTTGTTGGTTTGCTTTGCAGGAGCAACGTTCTTTGTCGTATGTGAACCAGGGAGACAACACATGTATGCTCTACTTGCTTTCATTTATGAAGTATGGGATAAGTTCATCGGCATTGGAAGAGCTTATTGTTTTGTTGTTTAATCAATTGTCTATTAATTTAGCATGTTGTTGTTAGAACTTACTAGATAGCTTGGACATGTATTGTTTTGAACTCAGAATTTCATCCATTTTTGTGTAATTTTAAACCCAGTGGATAAAAGGAATGAATGTTGAATTCTCAGTTTGAGTTTAGATTTGAAGTTTCATTTGAATTTGAGTTTGGGTGTCATTTGACTTGACTTGAATTTGAGTTTCATTTGACTTAAATTTGAGTTTCATTTGATGTAGTCAGATTATTTCTGATTCAGCCATTCAAGAATTTTAGAAAATCTAAATCTATTTTTTTTATATTATAATTTAAATCTACAACCGATATAACGGGTCAACACCTAGTTACGGTTCAAATCGGTCGTTATTCAGAGACCCATGGCTTAGGGTCATACAGAAAAAAAACACGCTTTATTAGTGACCCCATCAGAGACCGCTAGGTCGTTTAACTCGGATATATGACTTGTCATGGCGGTCGCGAAACTTCTATTTTCCACTAGTGGTTGTTGAAGATCCGTATCCATAGCGATAACAACTTTGAAAACAATTATTCTCAATCGTCGTTATACAGAAACATACTATTATTATCTTCTCCAAAGTTCAATTATATCACAACTTTGAAGCAATACAATGATATATTTCTCCCCCTTAATCAATACTTACGTTTTTTGCATATTAGGTGAAACCTATAGATTATTAATTCATTCCCCCCTACATAATGATTCGTAAACCATATGTATGTAGTGCGAAACTACTAATTAATTCTCCCCCTTTTTGTCAATAAAAATTGGCAAAGGTACGAAAATCATGGGATCGTAATGAATTCAACCAAAAGATACTTCAGGATTTAGAGAGTATTATATATCAACTTTATTTAGATAATATCACGTAGTATGAAATACTTAGTGCTCATCTAGGAGATTTAAGATACAAGCATCCCCAGTAAATTCCGCAGCCACACACCCTACAAAGATATAGCAATTAAGCACAAGTTCATTCAAGAACTTCCCCCATTTGATGTCATTCCCAAGAGAACAACATGAGTGACCTTAATTTAATGAAAAAGAAGGATTTTCATTAAGATCAATGATTTCATGAGGTATTTTGAGCTTTCCATCTTTTTAAAAGAATATGACTCAACTATTTGTTAGGTCGACACAAGAGTTTTATTAGAAAAATAGGAATCCTTTATTATTTATATAGATGGCTTTCTCTCTAAGCCCTAGCAGAGTACGTGAACTGGTGAGCAAACGTGGACCGGATTCGTGTACTAGGAGATTTCATCACAATAAAACTTTACTTAAATAGTAGTTGATCTCTTCAAGTGTCAATAATGTATTCTTAGCTCGATAAATAATGATTGCCGGATGGATACATCTTTAAAGCATATGAATTATTAACACTTACTTCCTAAGGAAAATAACAAAAGATCAATAAAACATTAATGATCCAAGCTCAACTAAGATATCATATGTTATTTTGCAGAAAGAGATTAAACATAACTACCTCAAGACTTGAGCAATCCTCATCATTCATATCAACAATTGATATGAGTGCAGTCCTTGTAACTCTCAAGTTAGTTTCAAGGACTAATGTTGTACCGTTAGGCAACAGAGTGAGACATAGTCTCACCAGGTGTATCACCAAGTGATGTACTGAGGTTTTTCATGTGACGATTCTCCATTTTCTCTCCTTAATTTCTTCTAGTTCATCTCCTTATAGAAGATTCAGATGAGATTTCATGTTTGTTAGATTGATTAACGACACTTGAAAGTTCTGAGAAATTTCTTGAGGTAAGTCTAGGACCTCTTAAAATCCTTTTCAAGGAATTAGAATCAGAGATCTAGCAAGATGACCCACATGGAGGTTTCAGAGGATAGAAATTAAAGCTACCATGGAAAATGTCGAAGTTATTAAAAGT
Organism: Papaver armeniacum; assembly: GCA_023531295.1. Lineage (NCBI taxonomy): Eukaryota > Viridiplantae > Streptophyta > Magnoliopsida > Ranunculales > Papaveraceae > Papaver > Papaver armeniacum. The sequence continues at coordinate 111,094 of JAJJWW010019176.1, read as the reverse complement.
CGAAGCAAAACTTAATTACATGGCAGCAAAGCAAAAGTACAACCAACAAACTCTAGCAGTAAATCCTGAAGCACAAAAGGACCTGATCAACTTACCATAAATAAATTTAAGGAAGAAGTAGTTGAAATACTAGAAGAACTAAATCTGGGTTTAGATGACTGACCAAAAATAACCTACCTGGGAAAGGATATCACGGTTGAAGAAAATAGGGACCTGCAACAATTCCTCAAAAATAATTAACATATATTGTAGGGATTTACCTAGTATCGCCTGCCACTCTCTGGAAATTAGCCCAGACATCAAGCCAGTGAAACAAAAGAAAAGAAAGATAAAGGATAAATTGTATGATGCAGTCCAGGCATACATTAAAAGCACAAGCTACAACTAATTTCTTAGCCGACTTCCCATTTGAATATTCATATTTTGACTTAACGTATAGCGAAAATCAGCCACAAGTGCAGCCGAAACTTGAAAAAATACCATAAATTTGAAAGACAAAGTCAAAATCAACTGCAATTATTTTTTCATTTAATATGTCGGAAGATTAGATAGGAAAAAGACAATATGTCGGGGACAACAAAGACCCATAACTCCGTTGATTTTCTCTTTTCATCTAATTCCTTTGATTTGAGATTCATCTTTGGAAAAATTCTTCGACAATACTTATGTGGTTCATCGATTTAAGACTAGATTAAAGTTTAACCGATCTCACATAGAAGTATTGACACTGATTCATATTTTTGGGAATACAAATTTGGGTTATCTCCATTTAAGGTATTTCATAATTCATTTTTCTCTGAATCAAATTTTTTTCAACATTTGGGGGTTTAATAATTTTACAAATCGGAGGTTACAAACTATTGATTTTGAATGATGGAATTTCTGATGGTGACTATGAAAATTTATATATATATATATATATATATAAAATCTATATGTGGTTGTAGATTTTATGTTTATGCATGGTTTTTGTGTTTGTTGATTGTGATGTGATTTCAAATGTTGCATTGCATTGTTTTCTGTTTTGAGAATAACTCAATGAAATTTGTAGGTTTAGTTGATAATTAGACTGAGTCAGACATAGTAATTTACTCGTTTTTAGGATGTCACCATTTGGCTGTATTGGGTGAATCAGTGGATTGTATATTGGAGCAATAGCTGTCATGAGAATTCCAACCAATTTCTGCAATGTTAATGAAAACCAAAGATAAGATAATGTCCCTTTGCTAGACATATTCTCTAGTCTTTCATTTGAATTCATTGCGACATTGTAGATTAAAATTAGGTGTGAATACGCCTCCACCAAGTAGCTAGTTTTATGTGTCAGTTAAATTATGTGGCTTTGATAGGTGATCTAAAGCTTGTTATACCTTTTAAGAATATTTGAGGAAAATTTTAGTTTTAGTTGCGAAACCTAGAATCGGACATAATATTTGGGTATAGGATGTCAACATTAGTTAATCAAGATTGTCTACTATTTTGAGAAGCAAATTCTGTAATTTAGATGAAAACCAGAGAGAAATAGAATTCGTAAATTGTTTCTTCCCTTGTACTAGGATTCTAGTTGTTGGTAGAATCCAGATAATGCTTTAGTACATTTTATAGATCATTTACCACATTTCAACATACTATTATTCCCTTCATTAGAAATCATAAAGACATTTCCAACATACCAAATTTCACCAATTGCATTCAATACAAAAATTACAATTTCATTCACCCTTTTTGCAGACACCATCTCCATTACAGATGTTCCCTGATAAGCAACCCCCACTAACTAAATAGTTATATGACAACCTTTTAACGACTATCACTAAAGGAATTTTTTATCTTTGGGATGCAGATGCCATAACATAAACATAAATATAAATAAGGAAATACTAGTGCAACAAGTAAACCTATTCAATGTATCAACATAAAAAGACAAAAAAAAAAAAAAACAAAAAACAAAAAACTGTAATTCCCTCAATACCAACAACATGTTACACATGTTAAACAACCATACTGATACCGTTCGATATAGCAAAATTATGAAATAATGCTGCACTTTCATAACCTCCATCATTTCCATCACAATTATACCAAAACCAAGCAAATTTACAAAACGACTACTATTATTACCGAGTTTGATATTTGTCAACAAAACCCCCTTTATTTCTCTTTTTCCCTTTATAATATCAAACCTTGTAGTGAAATAGAAACCATAAAATGAACACTTCCCATACGATAAAAGATAACAAAGGACTATACCTCTCATTCAGTTCCAACATCAACAACAACTACAAGCATTAGGAAAAACTTTATGAATTTTCACTAAAACACTCTGAAGACTTCACAGAATGCAATCCTTCAAAGCCCCCCTCAAAAGATTTTCCCAATGCTCTTTAGATGATCACCACTGATCATCATCATAGTCATTGTCAAACGCCTCTAGTTCATAATATAAGTCTTTGCCGCTATCGCTGCTGGAAGAAGCAACAAAACCATAACCTCCATCTTCATTATCCTAATCATCTTATGATCTTTTATTTTTTTCTTCCTCAACCTCTGTGGGTACATGATTACCATTTACATCCATCCTTGGTTTGGCTTAGATAAGAATCTCCAAGTAAATTGTGATTCCCGCGCTTTATTCGATTTCTCTAAACACCTTAAACCTAGACTTCCTTTCTCTCTGCTAGCTAGTGATGAACCAATCCTAATCACTGTGATTCATTTTTTTTTGTCCTTTGTATACACCACCAGAAATTCCTATTAGTTTGGTTAAGCTTATTAGGGTTTTTCTTAGGAACATATGATGTTGCCAACTAGAAGAGAGGAAATAATGTAAGAACATATTGAATCAACATGGTCCTACCTGCATGACTGAGGAAATATCTTTTCTATCCTAAAAGTTTGTTCTCAAATTTTTAAATTAATAAATCATGTGAGATACGTCTATTACCTTGTTTTATAATCTGAACGCCAAGGTATTTGTAATCAATTCAAGCCTCAATCTATGTATTAGTTTTTTTCTGACTGACATGGGCAACATTCTTACTAAAGAACATGACAGATTTGTCATAATTGACCTGTTGACAAGTCCACCTTGAATAATTCGCCAACAAGTTTAAAACAACACGAGATACATCTATTACCCTGTGTATATACCCGGTAATGGAAAATTCGAAAGAACATGGTTCAAGAAATCCCAATGTACTCTAGTTTGATTTTTTTTCCTGGATCACGAAAATAAAAATCTTTTACACTATGCAATTTTTCACACTTCGTTGGAGCACAACTTGTTGCTAGGAAACCAAATTTTTTGTTTTAAACCCTTAGGGAAATTCCTATGGGATGAACAAACCTAGAGTTTGCTCATTTTGATCCCACTATGGGATGAACAAACCAAGAAAATAGATGTTCAAATGAATAGATCTGTTCATTTGAACATCGAGTCACTCTACCATACGCGCGCCTGTGTTAATGATGGGCGCTCGTGCAGATGTCGCTAGAGTCAGCAAGGATGTCGTCGGAGTCAGTAGGAATGTCGCCCTCACATATTCTCTCTCCAACACCTGTTTATTATAATTATGGTTTATTTTTTATTATTTATTTTATTAGTTAAATAATTTGTGGGACCAAACTTTTATTAGTTTATATAAATAAAAATCATTAGTGGGACCCACCTCTTATTAGTTTATGTTAATAAAATCAACAGTGGGAACCTAAAGTATCATATTTGTTCATTTTGCATTGTTTCCCATAGTGGAGAATGCAGTTTATTCATCCATGTGGCTCAACAAATTTTTATTTTTGTTCATTGCCGTAGAATTGCTCTTAGAGCGGTTCCTATGGGATGAACAAACTTAGAGTTTGTTCATTTTGCTCCCACTATGACATGAACAAACATGAAAAATGGATGTTCAAACCATCAAATCATTGGTTTAAACATTGAGTCGACATCTAACGCGCGTCGTGGTAACGATTTTGCGATCTTGTACATTAACGCGCGTTAATGCCAAAAACACCGATTTTTTTTGGACATTTTATTGACTTTTTAGTATTAACTAAGTGAAAATCAAATCATAAAAATTTGGATTTTAATTAGATATTGTAATTTAGATCGTTTTTTTATTTTTACGTCATACATATGATGCATTTGTATTAATTTTACATGAATTTTATTATTTTGAACCCATTAAAAATAATTTTTAATTTTATCAAGCATATTTGCCCCCACAAGACATGTAAATTACAAAAATTATAAACATATATGGATAGGATTTCAAAAATAAATGGGGTCGGCGGACTCCATTTGTCCCTATATCCCTCGGTCCCTGATCCACGGATGAACAAAATTTTGAGTTTGTTCATTCCTCTTAATGTGCTTTTTACGAAAATAATGATTTTATGCCCAGTTCACTTTTTTTATGATATGTACACGTGGTCACGTGATGTATCATCTTCCCATGTGGCATGAGGATTTGATTGTCACTGAAGACTGAACTAGACTTGACAAAGTTCAAAATTTTTAGAAAAGAAACACAAATTCCTGCTTGAAGAAACACTTCATACGGATTGATGACATGTAAAACCAAAAATCATACGGATCAATGACATGTACATAATTTTAACCGTCAGATACAAATCTCGAACTCAAAAACTCGGAGCACATCTATTTGCCACCGAACAATTTTGATTGGTCAGAAACCAAACTCTACGGATCGCTAAGCATATCATTTCTAACCCTCAGATTATAATCTAAACAGCAGAAGTCATACGGATCGATGACGTGTCTCATTTCGCAGTTTCAGTATAAAGAACCACCATACAGCTCCAGAAAATTTCACAACTTGAAATCAAATCTCAAATCTTTCTCAAAGACCCTGCTTTTATTTATTTACTCAGTTTTTAGTTTTCAGAAGCTTAATTCGTTTAACAATGGAAGGAGGAAAGGTTGGAAAGGGAGGAAGGAAAGGTGGAGACAGGAAGAAAGCAGTAACAAAATCAGTGAAAGCTGGATTACAATTCCCAGTTGGTAGAATCACTCGTTTCTTAAAGAAAGGTCGTTATGCTCAACGTGTTGGTTCCGGTGCTCCGGTCTATCTCGCCGCTGTTCTTGAGTATCTAGCTGCCGAGGTAAAAAATAAAACTCAATCCCTAATTTTTGTTTTCAAGTCGTAGTTTCTGATTTTGAGATTTGTGATTGAAACTCTTCGAATCGAGATCTGGGTTTTTCTTAATATCTGATTTTGGATCTGGGTTTTTGTTTAATTTGATTTTGAATGTGTTGTTTTTAGGTTTTGGAATTGGCTGGAAATGCTGCTAGGGATAACAAGAAATCAAGGATTATACCAAGGCATGTACTATTGGCAGTAAGGAACGACGAAGAATTAGGAAAGTTACTCGCCGGTGTTACTATTGCTAGCGGTGGAGTTCTACCGAATATCAACTCTGTTCTGTTGCCAAAGAAGGGTCTTGACAAGGAAACCACTACACCTAAATCTCCTGCTGGAAAATCACCCAGGAAAGCTGCTGCCTAATTATGATCTAGTTTGCTGGCTTTAACTTGTCTCAGTACAGTCTACTATGTAATGAAAATCTGGGATTTGAATGATCTGCTTTTTTCGGGGGTTTAGTTTTTATGATTTGAAATCCATTTTGGGTTTCAATGTTTATAGCGTTTACTAGAATGTAGCTAGCTAATCAATGGAATCGCTCTTTTTTATCTCTATTTCTCTCGCCTTGTGTCTTTTTATGGCATTTCAAGTGTTTGTTGGAATGACTCATAAACGAAATGGAAGAGAAGGGTGTTTACACAGGAGTCTGGCAAGGCATGAGTTAGAAAATCTCTCGTTGGTTTTGCTCTTCTGTGCATTGTAATTGTTGGCGTGTAATTGCAAAAATCTGAATCTCTAGTAGAACATTTTTGGGTTGAATATATGGAATGTGACAAGGAGGAAGAGGAGTTTAACTATAAATTCAGATACACCCTTGCTATGCTAGCAGATTCAAGTCAGCGATGGACCCAGAAATTTCCCCAGGGTAGGGCTAGAATATCATAAATTGTCAATGTGGCCGAAGGTCGCGGCAAATTTTTTGGAACGAGTTACATGAACAATGATTAGCTTGAAATTGTCTATAGAATACTAGATAGATAGAAATTTTTTTGATTAAGATCAGCAAATTTTAAGTACAAAAATTGATTGGAATCATTGGATAAAAAAATGTATGGTTTATATAGAAGAAAAATTGGAAAGTAAATGGATGTGACCAAGGAAGTTCTATGTTTCCAACAAGATATTGGGCTAAAAATTAATTGTGCTACAACTACAAGGGCTAATCATAAATAGAGGTGGGCTAATTACTAATATTGAAAAAATTACCTATACACTTTTTTTATCAGACTAAAATTACGGACGGGCTATAGCCCGGGTTAGCCCCTTGCTAGGCCCGTCCCTGATTCAAGTACCCCATTGCATGCTTCAGCTTGATGGGCACTTTCGATCTCTTTTTCTGTGTTTTAAGGTGTTGCATATGTGTACATCAGTAATGAGACAAAGATTTAACAGAAATAAATTTCATTAATTAATTAATAATAACGATACAGGAGATTAAGCCTAAACTTAAACCTATCGCAGTTCTTCTCATCAAACGTTTGGAAAAAAGTAGTCCCACTTGGGAAATCCTTTCTTGAATTTACTACTACTAATGCCTTTGTCATTCTTCTCAAGATTTTCCAACCTTTCTTCAATGCCCTGAACATACTTCAAAATCTTCTCAATTGTGAACAAAATATGAACGTGATCTTTAGCGTACTCATCAACCAAAGCAATCAGATGATCTTCTAATGAAGACAATTTCACAGACATGCTAGACTCACTATCAGTTTCTAACTTGATTTTTTCACGAGGTAGTAAGACAGACCAGAAATCTTCTTCCTTGCGAGAGGGCGAGCTTGTTGAGAAAGACATTGTTTCAATATAATTGATCCCTTGGTGCTAAAATACAAACCCAACTGTGTTGTGTGCATTACATACATCTCGTGGGTCTCTACTTATAGTTTTTCCAAAAGATCGGAATTGGAATCGGAACGGAATAAGGCAACCACCAAACTTAGAAGCCGAACTGGAAAAGGGATTCTTTCAGTCAACGCGCTTTGACCACAACCCAAAAAAGTGAATCATATACCTGGTGAGATCGGGATGGTTTCTGGTATCCCTCAAGAACATCTCCATACAAGGGTATTTCACTCGTACATTTTCATTTCTAGGGTATTTGGTCTTATTTCAGAAATCCAAAGAACATGTCTTCGAATTAGAGATGTGGTTAATTGATTTTAATGCTGATTAGGTGAATCGTAATCTGTTATTATTGGGATTCAATTTCTTACAATTAGGTTAATCTGGATGTTTAGCTATTTGGGGTTCACTTGTATTTTCTTGTCTCTGATCCTGTGAAGTTCATTATCTTTACAAATCATTTTATGTTATTTGCAGGTTGTAATTTACTCACCTGCTTGAAGTGCGACCCAACAAGGTTCTGGGAAAGTTAAATGGAAGATCAATATCATGTCAAACCAGAAGTATGTTTAGTCATTTGCAATTTGTTTCTCTTTAAAACCTTTTGTAGGCACTATATGTAGGTCGAAAAAAATGATTCTATTTCAACAGTGAAGGGACCTTATAATGATGTATTTGCAGTAACTAAAGAGCAGTCAGTTTAAAGACGGCGTCATTGTTTGAGTGTTGTAGGATAACTTGACGACATCCTTCTCAGATACTCATTATTGAACTAATGTAATAGTCTCATATCTAAACCTTAATCTTGAAGTCTATGCATATATAAAATGAACGAAGCCTAGAACACAGAAGTAATACAGGGCCGTATTCGCGGTATACAAGAGATATTTGATGCGTCAGGGCCTTAAACTAGCGTTGTTAAGAGGGTTTACTGGGTGCAGGGCATCAATCAAGTACCAAGTTTAGTTCCTAATCTTGGAACCTATTGCCTACACGCAGTAGTTAGGGAGGTTTTTTAACTACTTTGTCATTAAATATGTACGCCGAGATTGTTGATAGTTTGGTTTCACGTTTGCAGGTGGGAAAATCCTTTGATTGGCTGGACATCAACTGGGGACCCAAATGCCAATGTTGGAAATGCTGCACTTAGCTTCGAAAGTGAAGAAGCTGCAAAGTTCTTTGCTTAGAAACATGGATGGGAGTATGTGGTATGTTTTTTTTACTTGTTTTCTGGAAACTAGTAAAATCATGGAGGTTGTAACTCCCAGAATTATCTACTATATTTTCCTTAGAAGAGATTTTCTTGCATGATTAGTGGGAAATGACTACCTTTGTTTTCTCTGCACTTCATTATTTGACTACATATTTGCAAATCCATAAAACTTCTCCATTAAGGTAGTAGATTCCATTGTTTGTATGGTGCAAAACGTATAATAAGTCCTTAAGATTGTCAAGTATCAACAGTAGGTAGAAGTTTTGGAACCTTTAAATTGTTATGATATCTTATCGTGGTTTGTATGTATTGTCAGTGTACAAAACTGTGCAGTATTTTCCCATTTTGTCATATTTATCTATGCACCTGAAAATGTAATATCTTCCATATCGTCTGCACTTGTGAGATTGACTGTCCCTGTTCTTAATGTAGACCCAATTCAATAGTCGATATATATCTACCAATTTAGCTTCCCTCACTTCTGATGCGCTGGCATACATTTGATCTTCATTCTCTGAAGGTGTAAATACCGAGTCATATCATTTGAAATTCCAGTTTCATGCAACTTTGCTGTACGAAAGCTGTGCTGTTTGATTTCTAAATCTATAATCCTTTCACCTCTATCAATTCAGGGCATTTGATCAAACATACATCTACTCAGTGAAATCTGATAGCTTCAGTATCATTCACTCTAATTTTGTTTGTAAATGTATAATTTACTGTTGACAATGTTGATGAGAAAATTAGGAAATAATGCGTTTCTCCTGCTATCTTTTGTAAGCCATTGCCATTGCCGTTGGATGCTTGGATATCCTCTGTCTTCAATGATTTTTTGTTACAACTTTCAACTATGTATTTTTCTTCTTCTTAGCTATAATTTGAAATAAATTTCGTTCTCAATCATACACATGATTATCAGGGATAGTACAAATGGTTGTAATGTGAAGATGATGTCTCAATTATTTTTATGCATTTTCATTGTTAGCTTCTCTGTGTGATTTGGTAAACCAAGACATTTTTACATAACTTTTTTTGTTTTTTGTTTTGGTGCAGGTTAAGAAGCACCATGCGCCACTTTTGAAGGTTTGTTTTCTTCTCAAATTAACTTCATAAACAGAATTTACACTTATAATACAGAGGTTTTATCTATACGTAATATGTGATTAGCCTGATTTTGCCTTACTCCTTGTGATGCCATTTGCCTTGTGAATAAGATTTTGACTGGAGTAAGAGACCAGATAAGCCATAAGATAAGAATGATTCTAAGTAACACGGGGTAAGTTGATATGATGTTGGTCATAGTATTGTAGTATTGTATCGAAGTATCAAAGTATCACATGGAATTCTAGGCATGCGTGTAATAGTCTTTTATGTGTATCTCGAAGGACCGAAAACCATTAATTATGGTTGGGGCGAGGGACAAATCTAAAAGCGGCGAACTCGCCAAGGAAAAATGTTTATTAGGGCTTTACTTTATTATGTTTGATCAGCTTCTTCTTCTTCTTCTTCGAGATCATTCTCATCCGCTGCATTTGTTCAGGGGATCAAACATGGTGAGCTTGGGATTGATTCTGGTATATTTCAATAACATCTCCATAGAAGGGTAAGTTTTTCAATTACTGATAATCCTGTTCAAAATCTAATTCTCTGTCCATTTCAGTGTCAATTTGAGCTTCCTTAGTTTATAGAAGTATCTATCAAACATTGGTAACTTAGCTGTCTAGTTGTTTTTTGTGTCTTGATTTTTTGTCAAATGAGCCTGTTGACATAAGGATTTTACCTAATTCCAAGCTGCAATGGAAAAGTTACAGTGAAATTGTAGTTAGTTACTTCTTGTTTAGGGTTCACTTTTGTGTAATTTTCTCCTGGCAACAAAAAGTATAAGAATCATCCATCCTGTTGTGGGAGGTATAAGAATTATCAATATTAGTGATAGATACTTTTAGTGGTGTTATTGTCGAACAAGAATGTTGGCCTTTGAAGTTAGAATTTTGCTTACATTTTTGTAATTACAGCAGGTTGCAAACAAAATAGTTATTTATGCAATTGATTTTATGTCATGGTTGTTTGATACTCATACGAACACAAGCCAGTCCATTTTACGATTGCAGTATTGTGTATGGCAGACAATGTAGAAAAGCCATAAGAAATTTGTTATGAGTCTATGTATCTTTGCTCAAGCAACTGCGAACTAGCTAAATGTTTCAATTAGGCAGTTTAGAGATTATATAGCTGACTATTTGAGTACTTAGAAACCTCGAGTGTTGTGTCTTCCTACAATCTATATCCTAGTTGGTTTCAGAATTTAAACCAGTAAAACAAAAACATGAAACAAATTGACAGGGTTATAACTTATATCTATTGGGGAAAGTTACCGTGTTTACTAAGAGATGAATAGTATATTCAATTGTAAATCTCAAACAGTAGTTGGTTAGCCAACTTGGTTTCGTTAACATCAAAATTGGGCACCTATTTCCTTTTTAATGTATTTTACGTTTCTACTGATTTTCTTGTTTCATTAAAACATCCTTAGTGACATGAAATACTATTTTCCAGGGACGTTCTTCTCCATCTGCTGGGAATATGTGCACCATTGCATCCATATCCACGTCATCTAATAAAGGCCTAAGTACCTCTGAATTTGAAGCTTTCTTCGAAGACAATGAAGAGGGTGATGCATCTTGTATCATTCAAGAAAAAGACTACCTTTGCAAAAGCCACAACTCGAAAGAAGGTCTTTACATTCTTGATCTCATCGACCAAGGTTCCATCGTACCTGATCATACACTCTATAATAAATTGCTCAAGAAATGCACCGATTTGGAAAACTAAGAGAAGGCAGAATGGTTCATGAGCATCTTCTCAAATCAAAATTCAGATCTGATCTTTTCACCCTTAATACCATCATTAATATGTTCACAAAATGTGGTAGTTTGAATGATGCCAGGAAAATGTTTGATGAGATGCCTTGCAAAGATATGGTTACACGGACTGCTCTGATTTCAGGAAACTCACAAAATGACCGACCTGAACGGATTGAAACCAAATCGGTTTACCTTCGGCAGCCTTCTGGACACCTGGTAGGCAGGTACATGCTTTTGTAGTAAATTGTGGTCACAGTTCAGATGTTTATGTGGCTAGTTCCCTTGTGGATATGTATGCTAGGTTTGATAAAATAAAAGAAGCTCAGTAGTGTTTGATGGGATGGGAAGTAAAAATGAAGTCTCTTGGAATGCATTAATTGCTTTTCATGCCAGAAAGGGTGAAGAAAAGGATGCTGTTAAGCTGTTTTGGAGGATTGCAAAGGGAAGGTTTTAAACCTACCCATTTCACGTATGCAAGTGTGTTCAAGGCTTGTGCCAGTACTGAATCTTTAGAACAAGGAAAATGGGTTCATGCTCATATGCTTTAGTCAGGGGGAAAGCTTATTGCTTTTGTTGGCAACACTATTCTTGACATGGCGGGTTAGTGAATGAAGGGCTGTATTATTTTGAATTGATGAAGAAATACAACGTGGAACCACATGTTGATCATTATGTAACAAAAGTCGATCTTCTTGGTAGAGCAGGGCTTCTTAATCAAGCTGTAGATTTGATAAAAGATATGCCAATCGAACCCACATCCGCTATTTGGGGTGTTTGTTTGGGTGCCTGTAGAATGCATAAGAATGCTGAATTGGGGATATTTGCTGGTGAACGTTGTATTGAGCTTGATCCTACTGATTCAGGTCCTCACATAATTCTTTCTAATATTTATGCATCTATTGACTAGATTGAGTGATGTTGCAAGA